>JADLZN010008693.1:0-271758 GCA_018155175.1 Sinocyclocheilus anophthalmus | reverse complement strand
AACGGGGGACCTTACCGAACAAACAACACACAAAAAAAACAAGCAAATTTGCGATACACTCAAGTATTCTGGAAAACAGAAATATATTGCATTGGGATATTATGAAGGATCAAAAACGCACAAAACTCTGATTAATTTTTTATAATTTTTATTTTTGCGGATTACACACAGTTCCCTAAACGCGAATATTTGAACGATGACGGGCAGAGTTATTGGATTCGTGCTATTTATCGCAGTTATACACGTTTGCACAGGTACGTACTTTAAGTAGAATAATCAATTTTGAACGAGCACTTTCAGCAAAGTTTCTTTAAAAAAAACTTGAGTTATGGTTGCAGTGAAATGGGGTGAACGCTTGACATTTGCGAGTCTTTCAATACTGTGGTGATAAGTTGCGTATATAGCCTAATTTCGTACAAGTTTATGTGACTCTCTTTTATATGTGACTCAACTGTATCATTTTCAAATGCTCATTACCTACTTGGCGAAATGATCACAAAGTTATTTTTGTACACTGTACAAAATCATTTATTATTTATCATGCTCTGCTAATGTAACAGTGGTACTCACTGAAAAGCATGATCTTGGCATGCTTGCTTAAGAATCAAAACGTTTACTTTGCTTTAAGATCACGATGTTTCCACAGACTTTAGCTAAGCATATGAGAGCATTAGTCTAAGTATCCTATAACTGTGCTTTTTATTTGCCATGGCATTTCAAATCTGTCATTGAGTAACTGCTAGCCAATTCTCGTTACCTTTGAAAGTTTTTGTATAGGAAAAGTGAAGAATGAGAAGGGTTTTGTCTTTATGGTGCTGTCCTGTCAGTGTTGCTCCAGTGATTATATGCTAAATCAAAGCCAATGTCATTTATTACTTCAGTCAGCATTGGTCAGAAACAGCGCTCCCTTGGTTTTGACTGGAAAAGTCATGTAAATCTTTGGTTAGGAAGTGTTGGAACCCTGAAGAAATGTCTTTTTTTAAGTCTTGTTGCAAAGCCCAGGTTTAAAGGGGTCATAGGATGCTTTTTTAAAGATCATTATTTTTATTTGGTGTAACAGAATATGTTGACATGCTTTAATGTTCAAAAAACAATTTTTTTTTTCAAATACTGTACATTATTGTAGGTCCTCTATGCTCCGCCTCTCTCAAACGCTTCGTTTTCAACAACAGTCCTCCTTTCGACAAGCGCAGTCTGCTCTGATTGGCCAGCTCACCAAAGCATTGGACGGCCGTCCCCCGACAACAAGTTGCAAGCTCTAGTGAGGTGTCGGTTTTTATTTACTTTATGTTGTAACGCCCCGTACCCTAATCACGAGCTTCATCTTTAGAATCCTCACCTCATATATATGTCTGCTTGAGAGCCGTAAATTGTAACTTGGTCATGTGTTTTTACGTCACATTCTTTTTCTCCCGTTGTCAATGCACAGTATAAGGGGGAACAGGTCACGTTGACCGTAGAACAGTGCTCATGTGTATGTGATACTCGCTCTTATTCGTGTCTCGTCTTCCTCTTAAGGTCACCTCCACCATCTACCCACTCTAAGGCGGTGCTATGTGTTTGCTTCGACACAAGCACGGATTAAGACTATGTTGGGTTTTTTTAGGATCTCCACTGTTATTGTATCTCATCGGTATCGCTTAGTTGACACTCTGGTCGGAGGTCCGTATCTTTCGATCTGCGGTGATTTTTGGGTGGTCTATTCTTCTAATCTTGTAGTTAGAGTGTTTGCGCTCTCTCTATCTCTCTTCTCTCTCGCTGCTTTAGCGCTCGCTCTCTCTCTCTCTCTCTCTCTCTCCCCTCTTTTTCTCTGTCTTCTCTATCTCTCTCTCTCTCTCTCTCTTTCTGTCACACACACACACACACGCACGATGCGCAAAACACCACATTTGAACAGTCAATAGCAAATACTTAAAATCCTCTCCTAGGTTCACGAAACGGTCGTCCATTAAATGCATTGCTGTTCTGTTGTAACTAATCTTAAAGATTCCTAAATGCATCAACTTCCGGAAGGCCAAATAAAGTGCTATTGCTTTCGCACTGAAACACACAGCGTCTCCCTGACATTGCTGCTTCAACACTAACTGCGGTTACTGAAACAACGCCTTAGGAGAGTGTTTTGCGTGAACATTTGGGCGGGCTTTATGCAAATCTTCCCACATAGCGACGTAGATATGTGGGGGCGTGTTAGAACGAGCGTTTTAGGTAGGAGTGGTTGACTCTAACTTTTATAAAGAGTATCTCTTTGGTTTTGAGACTTTAGTTTTGCAACTTTACAGTATATTCTTATGCACCAAGAGCTTGTAACACTCCAAAAAGAAAAGAAAACTTGAAATCGCATCAAATGACCCCCTGTAAGGTGTTAAGAAAACCACCGTGAGGTAGCATACATGTGGATGCCTTGCTTTCTTAATGTGTTTTGTGGTGGTTATGCTAAACCTGTTTGTCTTGTTCTTGTGAATAAGAAAATCATTTGTTGCTTTAACCAAGCATTTGCGCAAAGTTCACTTTGGCTCTTGAAGTTTATATTATTTTATTATTCATCCTTCATTGCTTTATCATTATTTTTACATTCACCATTCTCATCGCCACCCTTTGACTTTCATTAATGATTAATCATTCAAGTCATTATATTTCTCTATTTGTATGTACTGACGTTTGTTTTCCGGTAGCTTGGTTTAAACCATCCCATAGCTGTGCCTAGACCATCCCATTCTGAGATCACTGTCCCTCCTTCAGTTTCCAGCCTCTGGCAGGCCCGGGTGGAACTGCTCCGAGCAGAGATTTTGACAGAAACCTTAAGCCGAATGTAATAGACCTGCATAATCCCGGTTGACATTGCCCCTGATCCTCTTTCTTCACAAATAACTGACTAAAGCTCTGCTAAAACAAACTCTGGGCCTTTTTTATCTGCAAACCTGGTAACACTGTCACAGATTTAACTGGATTCCTTTCTCTTTGGATTTTCGGGCATGTCAGCATAGACCTGGTGCTCACTGCAGGCTTGCTACTTTGAGGAAACTTCCCTGTCATGCAGGTCCCATTGACTGTGAATGGGTCTGTTTGCAATGCTGCTTTAACACCATGATTTAAAGAGACAGTCTGGTTTAGGAGGCTGTTATGACTTAAACCGTTGATTGCTTTATTTTATTGCCTCAGTTTGCTTTGTGATTATCGTTGAGCCTGAAGTAATTGTGTTCAAGTTAAAACCTGGAAGAATAGTATAGCTTTAAACGCAAGTGTGTCATTTTTAAGTTCTTTTAAAATGCTTTCTCGTCATTTAGCTTAGACAACAACACTGCAAAACCTGATTTTACGAAGTTGTAAATAAAACAAATGATTGAGTACATTTTTACAAGGAAATACTATTTCAGTCTTTCTACTTTCATGTATAGTACAATGTTTGCCAATTCTTTGTAATTCTTTGTGGAATTTACTAGCAAGTGAGCCATTTCTCAACTGATTTCTTGAAAAAGTGTAAATATAATAGCAGTGTTAAAGAGATTGTTTACTTCAAAATGAAAATTTTATCATCATTTACTTACCCTCGTGTTGTTTCGAACCTGTTTGAATTTCTTTCTTCCATTGAAACACCAGAAGATATTTTGAAGAATGTTGGTTACCAAACAGTTGATGGTAGCATTGACTTCCATAGTATTTTTTTTCCTTATTATGGAAGTCAGTGGCTACCAGCAATAGTTTGGTTGCATTCTTCATAATATTTTCTTTTGTGTTCATAAAAATACAGGTTTGGAAAACCTTGAGTGTGAGTAACTGGTGACAGAATTTTCATTTTTGGGGGTGTGAGTATCCTTTAACTCTTATTAATTAATAATTGCAGTTGCTTGAGCATCCCGACCATCTATCACTGGCTCAACCAATAGCATGAGTTTGGGGCGGGGCTATCTGTTTGCCTGCCCAATGGCAGATAAAACCTATTTGAAGAATTATTATTTTGTGTTTGGTGCATAAATGACACACTTCAGCTTAAAAATGGCTTTGGACTTACTTTCTGCGATTATGTTGTGCAATTCTACATACAGAGATAGAAAAGAGATTGAGAGAGAGAATGAGAGTAACTAGATGAATTTACAACTGCAACCGTATAAATAAAACATAAGGCAACAAATTACAGACTTTTCATGTCTGCTTGTGATTACAGATAAGGTGATTGCTTGATTAATGTAATCAGAAATAATCCGCTTAAATCATGTATATCAGCGAGCTGAAGCGAAGAGGAGGATTGTTGAATGAAGTCGTATTTCACGAAGGAAATTAATTCGGGGAAAAGCATGGATCCCTTTCCCATGTGCCTAGCTTGTATTGAATTCCAATGGAGTTGCTCTGAGAATTATCTGTGGGCCGCACCACTGCTGAGAGGCATCTGCGCATTGAGGATAGAGTGTAGCACTTTAACAAGCACCCGCAGGGAGAAAGGTCAAGAGTCGTGGTTCGAACTTCATGGTAGGGCTCATCTTCTCTGAGAGATGGAGAAACACAAACTCTTCCCGGTTGCGTTCAGGTACAGAGCTCTGTAATTATCCTAGGCATTGTAAAAGTATGTTCTATCATTAGATCTGAAGACAACCGTGTCAAGGATGGCTTGTGTTTTGGCATAGTCAGCAACGGCGTTCGTGATTCAAGTCTTAACCACCGTGCTTTACAGTCAGCTGGAAGATTTCAAGTGCCGTTGAAGGACATGGCGACAATCCCAACTGTAGATTGAGCGAGGAACCGGATGTTTTTGCCCAAGAGCGTTGACATATGAGGAGTTGGTGTTGATTCCTGGCTACTGAGCAGTGTTTTCAGCTTGTGACAATGAATGATGGTGTTGTTCTAATCCTTGTCTGTTGTACAGTGAGGCCTGTGAGGACTTGCTGATTAGCTCATGGCTGTTGTGAGGCTGGGAAATGATAGTTAAGACAGAGCACATCCGTCATGTGGCCCCGATTCATGTCTCACCGCAGGAGCCCGTTTTATTACTGTACGTCAAACTGTCCCTATTAGAGGCTCGAATGTCATCTGTCAAGAATTCACCAGCTCTTCCATGACCTCTGAAAATCGTCGGCGCTTAACCCAAAGATGCAATCCGTAATTGATAAAACAGCAAATCGAGATTTTAAGGCCGTTAATAGAGGTTTGTGTTGAGGACAGATTGGAGACTGTAGAAATTTAAAGTGGCCGAAAACATGCTAACAATACTTTATGCATGAATATTTCAGTACACAAACGTGCACAATATCCAATAATGGCAATATATTTACTTTTAACAATTAAACATAATTCAGCATTTTAAAAAATATGCATGTTCATTTTCCCCTGTTTTTACATTTAGATTACCTTTGCTCACACTGTTGAATGTAGTTTTTTAGCAAATGTCAAAAAAAAATATAAATTTCTAACAATTATGCTAAATGAATTTAGTTTGAATAAATGCAAAAATATTATTAATTTAGTTTTAATAAATGCAAAAATATTATAAATTTAGTTTGAATAAATGCAAAAATATTATTAATTTAGTTTTAATAAATGCAAAAATATTATAAATTTAGTTTGAATAAATGCAAAAATATTATTAATTTTTTACAATTACTATAATTAAAATTTTGTACTAATAAGATAGTTTGAGTCCTAAATTCAACTAGCCATTAAAACAGTAAAAAAAATGTATTGTAACATCGTAAGTATTTACTTTACAATTAAACATATTTAGACATTTTTTAAAAATTATGCATGCTCCTTCCCCCTTTTTCTATTTAGATTACCGTTGACCCACTGTTTGAGTAATGTTTTAGCAAATGTCAAATAAATATTATTTTAACAATTATATATATAATTCCTTTAGGAATAATAATAATGCAAAATATAAAAAGTATTAAAAATTATTAATTAAACATTTTTAATAATTCTGGAGGGGAGGACTTAAATTCACTAAGCATTTTAAAAAGTTAATTTTGATTTTTTTTATTGCTAACATCTTAAGCTGTTTTATCAGGAATTTACAAATTATTTTATCAAACATGCAGCTTTTTTGATATATTATTTCAGTGACTGCACAGAATATGTCAATATCAAGCTTGGTGTTCATAATTAGTCATGTATAAGAAAATGCATGTTTTAGTTCCTCCTTTTACGTTTTACACATTTTTCAATGAGCTTTTTTTTCAATAAGCAAGATGTTCACACGTTTAAATCACATCCTTTAAACACTTTAAATGGTCTTTTGGTGTGACAGAAACATTATACGTACAAACATTCCATGTATTCTTTCAGTTTATATGATCAAAGGAGCATCATGCAAAATAATTGTGAAATAATTAGTGAATTATATGGAAATGGCCAGTTATAGAAACATTCTAAAAGGCATGTCTGACATTTTTTGCCATACCATTCATCATCTTTTCTCTTGCACTTCATTGCCAATCAAACCGGTTGAGCCAGGTAGCAGAGATTGTAATCTCAACTAGATAAACTGTACATGTTTGCATGAGACCGGTTAAATGGGCGGTTCTCAAAGGAAGCACAGAGTATTTGCATCCTCTCAAAGTGCCGCACATGTTCTCTGATTCTCAGAGTGGGTGTGTCAATATGCGTGTAAGGCAGAAAAACAGAGAGAGAGAAAGAGAGTAAGAAACTTAAAGAAAGCACGAAGGAATGTCTCGGGAATGTAATCCATCACGTTAACCCCTGCGGTGTGGCGTGGTGGAAGTTGGGATGGATGGTCTCCTAAGTGCAGATAATAAATTGTCAGTGTCTGACGGGGCACAGCAGGCACCAGAGGCCAATTAATGGCCTCTGTTCTCGCAGGTGAGCGATGTATCTGTCTCCGGCGCTCCTTCTCTCTCCGCTCAGGACCTGCACGCTGGCCTTGACGACACACATGTGGCCTAATGAAATGATGTCAAGATGATGAAATCCGTGCGTGGTCGCGCTTGCAATAATAACGGTAATAAGAATATCATCAGCAGCTACAGCAATACTAATAACGATATCAGGGAAAAAAGCCAATTTTGACAAAAAAACACCTGTAGTTGTGGCGATTTCCCACCAGGAAGTAGTCTTTGAGAACAGGCCAAGGGATTAGTAACCCTGATCCTCACACACCTGTGAAAAATGACAGCGCCCACTGAGCTGTGTGCGCCACGTTCACCTAAATCCCAATTAACGTCTGCCTAAGCCTAATTAGGTGGAATTAAACGACATGGTGCTTCGGATTAGGGGCCGAATGGTGGGTTTACAAATCTATACAGACTCTTGCTGGGAAGGATGGCTAGATAGGGTTCCATACCTTGTGTTTATTTTGTACTATCTCCATGCCGTTCTTTTTAATTAATCCAATTAAACGAGCTAATTAGCAGATTAATTCGACATCGATGCTTAGTGAAGCAGCGCTCCCAATGAGAAACACTTCACAGGGACTTGATGCCCCATACGGGTTTGATTCGAAGCCCTTGGGACGTCCTATCTTGCGACCGCATCCCCTTGTTTATATCTCCCAGCACTCTTGTGGTATTTGAAACCCTCGAGGAATGCAAGCGTACCCCTTGGGCTGTCACAGAGCCAGCGTGGTGATGAGGGGTAAAGAGCGATGCGGTGCGGTGCTCGCTGCGTCGGACTGTCTGGGAATGAGCTGCGAGATTGTCAGAGACGCTGGAGTGACGTTTAAAGATTGGAAAGGGGGCGTTCTTGATGC
Organism: Sinocyclocheilus anophthalmus; assembly: GCA_018155175.1. NCBI lineage: Eukaryota > Metazoa > Chordata > Actinopteri > Cypriniformes > Cyprinidae > Sinocyclocheilus > Sinocyclocheilus anophthalmus. The sequence continues at coordinate 264,065 of JADLZN010008693.1, read as the reverse complement.
CTCGATGGGTCTGGGAGGCTTTTTAGACCAAGATTATAGGGGAAAGGAGTGTTTAGGATGGCCCTTGGCTTAGATCTCTATCTATTCAAAATGAAAATGAGTGGAGCTGGAACATACGGTTGTGATTAGACCGAAAAATCGGTGTCATCTTGACTCAACGTTTATTTATCTGTAATTCAAATGAAATACGGAGAAATATTGCTAAAAATATATGTTTTAGGCTTTTCTAATGTAATTTTGAGCAGATTAATGTGGATTTTCATGTGGTATCCATTTAATGTATGTTTAAAGATTTTACATCTTCAGATCATTTGAGGCTTGACATTTGCATCACATGTGAAACATTGGGTTTACATGTCAAACACAAATCACATGTGAATGTAAAATCCATCATGGTAATCACATTTGATCTCTCAAAATTTACTTTCAGATCATCTGAACTTTGCATGTAAAACTATGCAAACACATGTGAACATTGGGTTTACATTCCAAATGTTCCAAAACCACTTATTGCACAACACTGCACAATTTTTTTCAGCTTTTCTAACACTATCCCAATGCTGTCACTGTTTAGAATGTTCTTCATGCACCCCCTGCCCCCCCCCTTATTTTGACTGTTTTTAAGACTTGCCTTTTTGTTGCCGGTCAGTGCATTGCCTTTGACAGATAAAGCAAGCCGGCACGCAGAAAAGCCCAGTGGGGGCTGACACGGGGTTCATGCATTGTGTCGTCTCAACGGGGTAATTGTTAGGCCCAGAGGAAGGGGAGGGGCTTTCCATGAAGGACTCGGGGTCCACAATAGCTTCCCCAGGGAGTGTAAAAGCAGACTGAGCTCTATCCAAAAACATAAACAGCAAAGAGCTGCTTTTCTGCCACTGTTACTTCGCACAAATTCTCTTCAATCTTAAAAGTAAAGGTTCTTTATTGGCATCTATGGTTCCTTGAAGAACCTTGGAGCCTTTTAATTGGACAAAAGGTTCTTTATTGTGGAGAGAAGGTTCTTTAGATTATTAAAATGTTTTTCACACAAGGAAAATAATGTGTCTTTTAAGAACTATTCAATGGAAGGTTATTTGGGGAACCTGAAATAAAACCCTAAAAGTGTGAAAGCGTAAAATCAGAGATTTTAGACACGTTTCTTGGGACGAAAAGTAAATGCATGAGCATGCATTACTTGGAAAGATTGTGATTTATGGATTTATCTTGTACAAAAAACAAAAACAAAAAAAACACCCCAATTTTGGCATGTTTTGCAGTGCTCAGCAGTACTCTCTTGGGTCAATCAGCCTTTGTTGGGGTTTGATGAGCTGTAGGCTTTTATACTCTTAAAAATAAAGTTTCTTTATTGGCATCTGTGTTGCATGAAGTACCTTTAACATCCATGGAACCTTTCATTGCACAAAATTATACTGGGAAAGGGTTTTTCAAATTTTTGTTCTTTACACTAAGTAAAGAATGGTCCTTTTAAGAAGAAAGTTTTTTTTGGGGAACCCAAACTGGTTCTTGTATGACATCACAGTGAAAACCAAAAAAGTATATGCATTAACATGCTTTACTTGGAAAGATTGTGATATATGGATTTGTCTTGTACAAAGAGACACATCCGCATTTTGGCATGTTTTGCAGTGCTCAGCAGTACTCGCTTTGGGCTCAAGTTATCCCAACTCAGCCTTTATTGGGTTGGATGAGCTGTACGCTTTCTGTGGCTCATTTTACAACCTAAAACCTAGTGTTTTTGGAATCTGAAAGATGGCATTGAAGGCCATTCCTTCTCTGAATCCCCCTCCCTTTCCACCTCATTCTCTTTCCTGACAGGATCAGCTTCCTAGTGACCATTCAATTTGGGAAAGCCTGGATACACTTTTGAAATGCTAACGCTCTCTTTTGGAGGTGTCGGTCTGGTGGGGAGAGCACAATCAAAAGACTTTAGAGAAGGGAATTAAATTAGCAAGGAAAAAAAGGGTCCGCTAATTAGTAGATTTGAAAACATGGACCCTCCTCCACCTCCTGGTTTGTTCACCTTCACACATACACAGGCTAGCTTTGATCCCCCTCAGCCCTGTTGCATTGTGGGTAAGTGATTTTCCTCAATTGTGGGGTCTTTTCAGCCCTCCCCCTCCTATTTGTAGCTCTGCTCAGTCTAATTGGGCTTTTACAGGAAACCAAGTCTGCGTTTACAAATACAAATACAAAATTTCGCTCAGTTGCAAGTGGACCAGATCAGTTTGATACAGTTAGGCAGGCACTGATACTGTATAAGTGATTTAGATGATTTTAAAGATTGTCTCAGGCCCAGACTTTCATATAAACTTGGTATTCTTTGATTTCCCACCTCATGCTGGAATGCTTTACCTGCTGATGAAGAAGCTTTCAGGCCAATTTGAGTGAGAGGCTTGATCAGCATCTTGAAGAGCTCCTTGCCCCAGGGCTAATCCCAGAGCAGATAGGGTGTAAAGCAGAATAGCGAGCTCCCCAGACAGACGAGTTCTCCAAGAGGCGTAATTATCCAAGGCTTGACCTTGAAATTGTAGCTAAGGAGCTGCTATATGATGTGCTATCATCTCTAGAGATAACCAGGGAGGAGAAGAGTGAAGATTTGAGGTGTTTGCTCACAGAGTGTGTGCGACAGGACTTGAAATGTCATATCAACCTGGTCTCTCAAAAATGATTCAGATTATTGGACATTAGGCTTGCCACGATAGACGGTGTTTTCGGTTAAGCCCCAATTGGTGTTTGGCAATATTTTAGATTTTGAAAAGCCTATTGACTGGAAGTTTTTTTAAACATTTGTTTCTTATTTATTTGGTTCCACAGTGTTTGCTGATTACTTTATTTAAACTTTGTGTATTTTTTATTTTATTTTATTTTGCATCAAGGTGTATATGCCGTGCCTCCAAGCTTTCTTATTCATTTTGCTAATAAACGTTCTATGTTTCTTATTTATTTGGTTCCACTGTGTTTGTTGATTTTCAGTTTTATATACCTATTTTAACTTTGTGTAGCCTAAGTAATTTGTTATTTTATTAGGAATATATGGTGTATTTTTATTCGTTTTGTTAATAAAAGTTCTGAGTTTGACGTTGTTGTTGCTTGAATTGAATCAACGCCGAATTGCTGCTAATTTGAAAGTGAAAGTAAAACGCGCATGGTGCTTTTTCAAGCTATTTGAAAGCCAAGAAATCTGAGGGAAAACTCAAACGACCAATTGCTTAATGCCAAATTGCGGCAATTAAATTGCTGCTAATTTGAAAGTGAAAGTAAAATGCACGCTTTTACAAGCCATTTGAAAGCGAAGGACACGAGTGACCCCCCCCCCCCCCCCCCCCCCCCCCCCCCCCCCCCCACCCCCCCCCCCCCCCACCCCCCCACCAACGTGTGATACGGTATTATGGTGGGGTCCACACGTCGATTAACCGGTGAGGAAAATTTCATCACGGTCACACCCTATTTGAGACTTGACGTTTATGTGAAACCATAACATAGGTGAAATATTTGGGTTTTAGTGTCAAAAACCACACAAAAATGTGTAAATTAAAGTGAATTTTGTGTGGTGATCTTAATATGAATTTTAAATGTTTAAAGACTTAAGATAAAGTCAGCTATATAAATTTTCAACCAAATATAGACTTTTATTTAAAAAGAAAAGCTTATTTGAAGTTTGAACTTTACATGTAAAACCATGTTAACATGGGAAACATTGAGTTTACATGTCAAATATTCTGAAATAATGTGATTTTGAGCACAATGTGAATTTAATGTGAGTTTAATGTGGTGAACTTAATATGCACTTAATCTGTTTAAAGATTTTACATATGCATTAAGACATGTATAAAGTGTAAAGACGTATAAAATATGCTTAAACAGAAAAGTTAAGAAGAAAAAAAACATTAAAGTCAACTTAAACACTGTTGGGAAGTTACTTTTAAAAGTAATGCATTACAAGATTGCGTTACTCCATAAAAAAAAGTAACTAATTACGATACTTAGTTACTTTTTATGGAAAGTAATGTGTTACGTTACTTATGCGTTACTTTTTAAATCTGGACAGGAATTGCTTGTTTGTTTTTAAAATAAAAAAAAAAAGTTATATTTTTGGCAAACATAAAAGCCTTTTCACACCAAAAGTGAAAAATGAAAGCCTCAGGCTGAAGGGAAAGTAAAATTACAGTAGAATACAGAAGAAGAAATTTCAACACACTTCAGCAATAAAAAAAGGACACAAATGTTTGTCTAGAGTAATTTTGCTTATTAGTATGGTTGAACTGGATCATCGAAAGTCAGAAGCAAAAACATTGGTTAATAGAATGGGAATAAATACAAAAAGGATATTTGTGTTGTTAACATTTAATTATTCAGGTTTGCATCATATTCTGAGTTTGCTTTTTACTTTTTTTTATTGATTTTGAGGAATACTGAATCTGTTGTTTTTTTTGTGAGTGAGATGAATTAATGTATATTCATATTTATTTTAGAGCTACAGTAACTTCTTCTGATTTCTCTCAACATGGGGATAGGAGAGCTTTCAGTCAATAAATGGGAAAACAAATTAACTGGTGTTACTTATTTGAAAAAGTTACTCAGATATTCTCTTGTAAATTAAAAGTAATACGTTACTTTACTAGTTACTAGAAAAAAGTAATCTGATTACGTAACTCGCGTTACTTGTAATGCGTTACTCCCAACACTGTTAATCACATACTGACACTTGAAATTTGTTTTCAGATCATTTGAGGCCATCACATGTGAAACTTTGGATTTACATGTCAAATGTTCTAAAACCACACAAAAATCATGTGATTTTGTGTAAATTAATGTGAATTTTGTGTGTTGAACGTAACGTGCATTTAATATGTTTTTAAGTTCTTAAACACGCAGTCACATTTAATCAGATCATCTGAACGTTGCATTTAAAACCATATCAACATGTGAAACGTTGGGTTTACATGTCAAATTTTCCAAAACCACTCAAAAATCGCATGTGATTTTGTGCAAGTTGCTGTGAAATTCATGTAGTGAACTTAACATGCTAATTTGCATTTAATATGCTTAAAGATTTTGCATATATATGAAGTGACAAACATAATGGCAGATGTGCAGCTAATTCTGTAAACAAAAGCAAATTGTGTCAAAGATGTCAAAAGTATGTTCATGAGTATAGATTTGGATTAAAATTACTAATCCAATTTAGTAACTGAATTAGGCTCACTTACATCATTTGCACGGTTATCAGAAACCAAGCAGAACCAATTCTATGTTCCTGAGGCTTTGTTCACACTGTTCTCAGATATTTGAGGTCTGTGCAACAATAAAAGCCCTAATGGTATAATGCTACCGCTGTCTGGCTGCTAGCCAAACAGATCCTGTCATAATCTGTGAACTGCTCTTACACCTATTGTTGTCGCTAACTGAAACAAAGGATTTTGGCTTGGCATTAGAGCCCTCGCTAGAGAAACCGTTCCACACGCTCAGATTTCGGGTTGGCCTGCACTTTGCTGATGTAAGACAAGCTGTCTGGCGAAGGTCCCTGGTGTGGGCACTTCTGCTGCTATGCTAAGGATTATTGCAGCCCTGTGTTCCTCTGGCTGTAAATCACTTTGAAAGCTTGCGGCATCACAGCTAATTTTCAGACTTGATTTTTGTTTTCTTCCCCTATTTGTAGTCTCGATGATAATAATTATTGTCTCAATAATCACTTTCTCATGCTCCTCGTCCTTGGTTGGAAATACCAGAATGTTAACTTTGCATGGTTGCCATGTTCCTCGACCGCAAGAAATGAGTCAACACAGACACTTTTTAAGCTTTGTGGCACCCTGCAATTTATTTATAAAAATAAACCAGCCATTAGGCTCACGTTTAGTGCCGTTTTAGCTACGTTTCGTTCCAGTGATCTTGACGTGAAACATGTTTGCTTGGCATGCACGGTACAAACTAATGCTAATGTGAGGTTTTTAATGCATACTGGATAGAAAACCTCGTCGTGCTCTCAGCGATGATTGGCAGCGTTTAGTCTGCCGCACACAAATCTTTATATGTGGCATAAAAGAGGGATTTTAATTGAGAGGAGAGATGTCAGACGCGTTGAAGTGGCATCCTCAGGGGACGTATGACATTCACGGGAGCTCCTGAGTAATTACGGGCAGACAGGAAGTTGCGTGTTGTAAATGCAGTCTTGCTTCTTTTATGTGTTCTCAAGCAACTGGAGAGGGAACAGATGGTGTCGTGCCGTCTCAGGCGTGGCCGACCGGTTTTGATGCTTATCGGGGTAGAGTGTCAGTCTTCAAAGCGCTGGACGTTTGGACTTTAAAAGGAATCCGCCGCTCACAGTTTCGATCTCTCTGAATAATCCGCAAAGAATTACGGTCGTAAAGTTATAGCACACAACATGCAGTCATAAAGACGTGAAGAGTCGGTGATTCAATATCAGTGAACCACAGAATGATGCGCTCATCAGATTAGATGGAATTCCCCGGTCCTATCAGCTGTTAAACATCAGGTTTAAGCAATCATTCGAGCAAAGTCTTCTTTACAGGGTTGAAATGTTAACTGTGATTCACACGCCAACCTGTAATTACACTTGTGTGACCCAGTAGCGAACCCTGAGGCACTCCTACCGGCATCCCGTGTCCTTGTCATGTACAGTCTCCCGAAAACCGTTATAGGCCGTAAGCCATCAGATAAACGCGATATGTTACCCAACTTCCATTACACTGCAATCTCATCTGCCATCTCCTAAATGATATTTAAAAGGCATTCAACTTTTTTTCCCCACAGCCTCTTTTCCTACCATGCTTATGTTTCTGGCATCTTTACAGAGGTTGTTGTTTTTTCTGTCTTGGCTTGGAGCCCTGAGTGCCATATTCATCTATGAGTTGATGTTGCCAAGTGAGGGCTCGGGTCAAGTTGTCTTCTCTCTGAGAGGTGAGACTGCAACAGAAAAAACACAGAGAGGAAGCTTGACCTTGGGAAGACTCAGATCTGCTGTTGAATCAAATGTTTTCTAATTGTACATGGTGCAGTACAGTAGGCAAAAATGGATAGAGCTCTAGACCAGATAAAGAGTTGGTACACATATATTGTGAGTAGGAATAGACTGGGTATGTATTTGATCTGAAAAATGGTGTGATTGATTGATTGATTGTTTTTCTAGCAGGACCTCCTTCAACAAAACAGTACAGTCCATCCAGAATATTTAAGAATGAATGAGTTTTGAATCAGTTTATTGATGGGGACAGTTTGATCTGATTCAAATAATTTAATTCAATCAGTGTTGTCATTGAGATATCAATCAGTTGAAGCAAACCGTTTAAACTTATTTGAATGATTGGCTTGAATCATTGATAGAAACATTGCAACTTTTCAAATTAATTGAAGTGGGCAATTTGCACTGATTTTAATCATTAAATTGGATCACTGAGGCAAAATAACAGTTGAATGTTACATTGATTTACAGAAGTGGATAGTTTTAACCTGTCTGAATCAAATCATTGATGAGCCAGAGTTTTATGTCATTTCATTAAAGCGAACAGTCTGAACTGATTTGAATCATTGAATTTGAGTTTTAAATAGATTCATTGAACTGTTTTAACTGATTTGAATCATTATAGCAAATAAAGTTTTGAATCAAATTCTTTGAAGTTGACAGTTTGAATTAAATTAAACTATTAAAATTTAAATAAATCAGTTTTTGCATACATTTATTAATTGAAGAAAACAGTTTCAACTAAATTGAACAATGGTGTGAATCACTGAAGCAAACAAATTGAATTTTGAATCAATTAATTGACGCAATCAGTTTGAACTGAATCACTGAAAAACATAAATTGAGTTTTGAATAAGTTCAACCAAACAATTCAAACTGATTCACAAAAAATAATCCAGTTTAGCAACTTTAATCCATTTATTCTACTCATGTTTATAGCAGTGCTAGAAGATATTTGTCCTCAACGTTCTCCTCTTTTTTTCATATTAAAAATGTAATAGAATGAAAAGTTGCCAACTTCAAGTTAGTTGGATTGTGAGGTGAAACTGTGAGATGCACTTGCTCCATCCCACAGAGTTGATGGGAATGTGGCCTGCGTTTTTTGGCATGGCTTTGTGAAGTCTATTTAAATGACTTGAACATCCTCTGTTGGGAAATGAATGTTTCACGTTCTTAATTTATTCTTGTGTGTGGTTCTCCTGCTAGTGGGAGTTGTCCTGATATACAGCGGAGACATTGGTCAAAGTCACTCGGCTTTGCCTCAATGAGGAAAAACAAAAACAAGATGTAATTGGCAGAGCGCTTCACTCACACATCTCCCAGTGTGACTCTAAATCTCTTCACCACACACACACACACACACACAAAAAAAAAAAACACAACACCCCACACACACCACAAACACCACACCTGGCATCTTCAGCTTGCAGTGCTGTCAAGAGTTTAAATGCACGTCCATGGTTTTGCATCGGCCCCCTAGTTTTTTCAAGTTAGGGGGGGAGATACTGTAGGACAGGCATCACAGCTGTCCCCTGAGAATTAAAGTGTTTTCACACACTGAGAGGTCTCGTAAATATACACATGAGGGGCTGATTTAATTGTCAGAGGCAGTGAGGAAGAGTGACAGCGTCTGTGTGTGACACGAGCAACTCAGAATATTCCATCCACTGCTGTATCCAAACAGACGTGCTCACCCTCATCCACTAACAAGCGGCTGAATCCTGCTGCTGTGAATTTTCTTAGGGTGAGGACATGAGGACGACAGGTGAATTATTTATATGTGAGGAATATGATGCCATCATACATATCTTTTTCTGATTTGTCATTCAGAAGAAGCCAGTATACGTCAGAGATTTTGTATTGCCTGACAGTGCCATAATCCTACATATTTTTTTACGCATTTTTTTAGCCACAAATAAGACTAGTTTGACAAAAATATCTCCCATCAATATCTGTATGCTTGATTTCATTCTATTTGTGCAGTATATAGTATGTATAAAGTGCATAGCATGCACATTTTTAACACGTAAACCATGCATATAAGTGATTTTATGGATGATCTATAATTTTAACTTTAAATAATGTAAGTTGTGATTTTTTGACACATTTTTGACTCAAAATTTGATCAGAATGCAAGATGTTTTTACATAAGATTGGAGTGGATCATAGGGACTGAAAACCCATTGGGAACAATAACTCTATTTATTGGTAAGATATGATGGTAATGGATGCTCACCCTATACAGCACTAAAGAAGGATCAAGCTGATCAAAGAAGAGGGGAGCTTTGTTTAATGTGACTTTTGTACTGGTCATCATGGGCGTCAAACCAGCTACTTAAACCTGTGTCGCTAGGAAAATTGTCAGCAAGTGAAAAAAATCTAGATAATACATGGTTAATATTACAAATAATGGTCGAAAAATTAGATTTTTCTTATTACGGAAACATTTTAAACTTACCATCTATTTATTTGCATATGTGCTGTTTCAATGCTATTTGTTTTATAGAAATATGTGTTGCGTGTTTCAGAGTAAAGCTCTGTCACTGTGTTCTGTTAAACGTGAGCAGCACACGATTGGCGTTTTCAGTACCTCAGATTTTTCTTAAATGCTCAATATTTTTTATTTTTTTATTTTACAATTTACATTTTTTTTAAATTAATTAATTCAATAGTCATATTAATGTATTATCACAAGTCTTTTTTATCAGAAAAATCTGTTTGCAAAATCAATTAGTTTTATCTTTAAAATAAATAAAATAAAAAAAAATAAAAAGTTTAGTGTGCAGTACAGCCGATAGCCGCATGATATATAATAAGAGTGTAGTGGCAACAGTACGGCTGACAGCCGGAGCTGATATTCAGAATGAAATCTAATTCGACCATCTGAGTGTAAAAACACCATGTCACGTAACTCGAGAAAAGACTCAGCGTTCTCCATCTGTTCGGGGGTGTTCTGTTGTAGGTCGACACTTGACACCTGGGCGCCAGACGGTCAGAGAAGACAGGGCAATCTTATTTGTGGTCAGTACGACTACCAGGACCTGGGGGCCCTGGGGGGTATGACAGGCCCGAACCCCAGCTCACAGAGGAGCCCTGCTGCTTCGTACCTCGTCCGAGTGCCCCGGACCCTCAGCACAAGCGCACGCGAGGGACTTGGGACTAACAAGCAGGGATCTGTTTCACAGATGTGACCAGAGGACCTTCCTGGCTCTGGGCATCGCCTTTTGTTTCTGAAATCCGCTCCGACGGACACGTGGGGAATCGTGAGGATGGATGCTTTGGCTGACGGCCGTGGACTGCGAATTATGACGTTGAGAATAATGCGACTGGAGCGGCTTCTCCGCTGCGGTTCTGAAGCAGGATTAAAAGATGCCTTCTCAAATATCCTGTAGAAAATGAACAGGGAGAGGTGCTAGCAGGTTCACTTTTCTGAGCACGATGATGTTTACAAGTCTGGTATAGTTATCAGATTAGTTTTTTCGGTCCTTTAAGATGCTGTATATAAGTGTACAGATTGTATTTTCTGAAGCGTAGTCACGAAATGGTGACGATAAGAATTTTAGGACTTGGTTGACGAAGCAAATGGTTACGGTTGTGGTCCATTTTCGAGCTCATATGCTACGGCACCAACTAATGCTCACTCTCATCCTCCAACCATAGCAAAGTGCCAGCATGCCCGGTCTAATGGTGTGGCAGTGTGTTTTAGTGAAATGACAAGGGAAAAAGAATCTGGAAAGCTGGTAGGAGGTGTCAAGGCTAGACTATAATATACTATAAACATAATGCAAAGTAATAAGATAATGATGGTTCTAGAATGGTAGAAAGCCCATATTAAGGCAAAAAATTATTGAATATCGATGCTTTGACAATTGAGCTACCGTGAAAATGGACCAGAAGGTCAATTGCATGGAGTGAAGTGCAAGCAGTGTTTTGGAGGTTGTGTTTTTTAACACAGAGCATCTCATGTATTGGTGTTTGCACAGCTTCTCAGAGCACACCTCGGCGTTTGTAGGAAATGAAACCAGCTCCAAAGCAAACCATTTGTTATTTTAGTATGCAACTTTCACAAGTCTGTGCACTGTTAAACCTATTATTATTATTATTTATTTATTCTTTTTTTTCTGTGACCTAAAGTTTTTCTCTGTCAGAACTGAGCTTAGATTCATTGCAAAAGCCATTAATTATCCATTTGTGTCTAAATCGTACAGTATGCTTTAATTAGCTGGGATACGACAGACAAGAAATGCCGGTCGAGTTCACCGATCTCTAGCATTCAAGCAGATCCACCCTCTGGTTTTTACGACTCTTTGACTCAGTTTTACGACCAGTACAGGTGTTGCTAAGCTATCTCTGTGAAAAGGTCGAATGCACACCCTGTGCTTATCTTGCCCAATAAATCCCACTAAATTACCTGTTAATCACTGATTAATGGTGTTACAAATAGGCCACGGCCCTCCGTGGTGTGGGTGTCTTATCAATGCTCAAATACTCCTATTGGAGTTGGGCCAGCGGTGATTGAAAGCGGTTCTGAAGCAGCAGAGCGGTCCTGTGTGGTGACTCACGCTCTTCTTTGTTTCAGTGCTGTGCTATAGGGCATGTTTGCAGGAAAGGGGAATTTTGAGATTCATTAGGGCCTTTGAAAAGTTGCGCATCTATATCTGCACACACTTCAGGCTTGTTTCTTTATCTCCCGAGTCATGATAAGGAGAGATAGAGAGATTTTTTTATTGCAGAGCACACACAAATAGACGGGGTAAAGTGTCCGTGTTTATGACACATTAACACATAGTAACACATTAACAGGAAGTTGATATTATCCATCAGGATTTGATTGCAGTGTGGATATATATTGAGAGAAGGGTGATATGCTCCACAAAGCACCGCCACAGCCATTTCAACCTGCAGCCCAAGACTGGATTGCCCACTGAGCTACGCAGGATAATTGAGCACGCGTCAAGTTCGCGGTAGGACTGTAGTTTTGGAGACGTTCTCAGTGACTAGAAAATAAATTACTCGAGGTTGCAGTTCTGGAAGAGAAGCTTGGTACCGTAGATGGGCCGACGACCAGTCGTGTGTGCGGACGTTCACAACCGAACGTCGCACAAAAGGGTCCTGCTTCTCTGTTGTTAATATAAAAATAAGCCAGTGGGGTGTAAACCACGCGTGAACTGGGCCACATAATTCCCCTCTCAAACTGCGCATTCTTTGCCTACATTTGTGCGCAATCCTCATAACTAATCCACATCTGCACTCAAAGTGCAACTGAGCGACTATTTGGGACTAATTTTTATACTCGACCACGGGAGCGGTGGTGTGGTGAGCGCTCATGGCGGCCGTTGTACGTGGGCTGCCGTCAAGATAAGAGGCAAACGTGGATGCTGCACACCTGGTGGTGGCGTGAGGAGAAGAGAAGACCCCACCCACAGACTGTTGTAAAAAGGGCGTTGGGGGTTACACACAGATACAACCATCGAAAGCACCTTCTAACAAGCGCTTAATTCATTCATTACAGGCTAACATGAGATTAAGCTTGATTAAAGAATAACACGTAATATTTTTTAAAATATTAAAAAATATTAAAATGTGTTCTAGAACTTGCAATGATTCTTCTAAATGAATTGCAAGCATTATTACTTTAGGGTTCAAGTAGTCAATGTTGAATCCTTCAGAAATCATGAATATGATGCTTTGTGCCTCACAAATACATTTCTTATTAATTTATCAATGGGTAATTATTTTGTGGAATTAAACGCATCCTAACAGAAACATAAAAGTTTGGTTTACTTGATTATATCGTATCTGTACTACTGTGTATTTATGTAGACTATACAAACCCACATGCCACACAACAACTTCTCAGTTATATGATTTGAAAATATTAGATAGATAATATGGTTAATTAGACAATCACAAAATGTATGTGTTTATTAGAAAATATAACATTGAATCTTGTTGTCAATCTGTATATATGACATAATAGATGGAAGACACATAGGAACATCACACATAGATTGATGGGAACGCAATGAAAACTTAGGTTTGTTAGTACGATTAATCCGTGATTACAGTACGTTTGCCTCAACTATGATATGTATATCGCTGGAATATACTCAGATTTTTGTCAATAACGGTGATATGATTTTTAAGCACATTTCCGATATTTCGATATACATTACCAGTGTTTCCCATACATGATTTATTTGTGGCGTTTGACTTCGTGGAATAAACATGAGCACTGCACGTGGCCAAAAATCAAAACGCTGGCGCGACCTGAGTTGTATTATATATGAAAAGTTAATAATCTGAACGGGAACAGACGACGGCTTCAGAATAACATAAGTTTCGATTGCCATTTGACAATTGAATGGTGATTTAATTATTAAAGTAGTACACGTTTAAATAGAGGCGGAAGCTGATGGGGTTACAGATTCGTACGGGAAAACACCGTTAGGTTCCAGCCACGCAGTCTCCTCTTGCGTCGCATGCGGCAGAACGCAATACGAGGTTTTTCAAATCATTTTCAATTCTTTCAAACTAACCTGATCCGTGCGCCGCAACAAAGGCTTTTGTGTCTGAGTCTACTAGTTTGTTACATGGCAAGCAAATCGCCGCGCGCAAGAGACTTGTTAATACACTCTTTGATCCTGAGCTGAAAGCCCACTTGGTTTCATCAATCACTAAAGATATACAACGAAATCGCAACAGACCGCTACAGGCAAAGCAGGTTTTTGAACAGTAAGATTTTTAATGTATTTATTTGCATATTGTATTTTTTTTTTAAAGATTGTCTCTTCCGCCCCCCTCAATCATTAGTCTGCATTTATCTTGACCGATACAGTCACAGCCAAAAGAATAACAGAAAACATTTAGAAACTATTTTCTATTGAATAATTTTAAAATGTATATTTATTACCTGCGAATTCAACAGCGCTGCAAAAAATTAAGTCAGCACTGAATTACATAACAGCTGCCTTAGATGTCAAGTAACCAAAAACGATACTTCAGAAATACACTACACTATGCTGATTACTCAAGCACAGGCTTGACAGCATTTATCTGAAAGAAAACGCAATTTTGTAACACGTTACTAACACGTATACCTTCAACAGGCTTGGACCGTGACAGTATGATTTCGCTTTTTGTTTTTTTTTGGGAACTGAAATTATGAGTAGAATTATACTGTTACTTAGCAAGGCGCTTAAAGATTGATAAGCAAAAGTAATATGATAAAGAAATTATTAATGTATTAAACACAAAGGATTTCTATTTCAGGTAGAGAAGTGCTTATTTTCGGAACTTATATATACCCATCAAGAAACACATGAAAAAAAAAAATTTTTACCCGCTGCGGTCCTTCAGACTAACATGAGTATATTCATGAGCATAGCAATTCAGAATATTCAGATATGATTCTCTGAAGGATCATGTGACTCGGGTAATGATGCATAAAATATAGATTGCAAAATCTACGGATAACTTGCCTTTTTAAATACTTGTGGCCAATAGAAAAAGACAGTTCTGTTTTAATAGAAAAATTATTTCCAAATGTAGGTTTGGCGTTAGGTTGGGTATCAACTAGATGCAGGCATTGTTGCAGGCCAGGAAATGGAAAATGCTATAAACTTAATACAATAAACAATTAACCTACTCGTTTCAGCAAAAACTTTTCGACTGGTATGTTCGAAGAGATAAAAATGGAGTAATGGTGAAGTCTAGAGTTATATTGACAGTTTGTGTATTCCCATTCTCTGTTTGGGCAATGAAGGTAACTACAAATTAAAAGGTGAAGCATTAAAAGTATTTGTGAGGTTTTTTTTCTTATAACATTGGCAACATTTCCATTTTGTTAAGGAAAAGAGAACGCTTGTGGGGCCGTTCTTGAGCAGGTTTTTCAAGGGTGGGGGGAGTGGGGGGGACTTTTTTACACATTCGTGTACATATCGCATGAGTAGCAGAAATTTACTAGTCGTATCGATTACCGAAATTAAAGAACTATATCGTGCTATTAAACCATTGAGGGCCAATCTACGTCCCAGACCCTAACCCTTTACTCTTATAGATCACAGTGGTACGGCAACGAAGTATCTCAAGACCACCAACTTATATAGTTTTCACTCTTTGTATATTGGAGGCCTATGCTAAAAATCACGTGTAAAGATGAATTTTTTTTTTCCTAAATAATGTCGTCACAGCGCACCCCATATAATGACAGATTAAAACACAGCATTCGCTGAACATTTTGCAGTATTATTAAAAATAGTAAAACCCTGAAATATCACATGGTCCTAACGTAATTCAGAACCCTTGCCTCAGTTATAGTAGAAGAACACCTTTTGGTAATTCTAATTAGCACAGCCATGAGTACTTTTGGAAAGAAGCCTGCAACAAGTAGGTTGGAACACCTGGAGCTTGGTGGATTCCCTTCGCATTTTAGCTACTTGCGATACTTTAATCTCAGGTCTGTCGGTTGGATGTACAACACATTTGGTGGACAGCCATTTTTAGGTCTCTGCAGAGATGCTTAATTGGGTTTAAGTCAGGGCTCTGGTTGGGCAATTCAAGAACAGTCACAGAGTTATTGTGAAGCCACTCCTTCGTTATTTGAGCTGTGTGCTTAGGAGAATCTAGGGGTTAATTGTCTTGTTAGCAAGGAAACCTTCGGCCCAGAGTTAGAGTGCAGTACTCCGGACAGCACCTCATGGATGAGAAAAGGGTTTTCGTGCAGGATATCCTGTACTTCGACACCGCTTCGTCAATCATCTTTCCTCGATTGCAACCAGTCGTCCTGTCATTGCAGCTGAAAAACACCCCCACAGCATTATGTTGCCACCACCATGCTTCACTGTTGGGATTGTATTTGACAGGTGATGAGCAGTGCCTGTTTTCTCCACACATAACGCTTAGAATTAAGGCCAAAAAAAGTTCTATCTTGGTCTCATCAAACCAGATAATCTTATTTCTCACCATCTAGGAGTCCTTCAGGTGTTTTTTAACAAACTTTCATGCAAATGAGGAGAGGCTAAGGTCAGGCCACACTCTGCCATTAAAAGACCTCATAAGCTGGTGGAGGGCCTGCAGTGAATGGTTAACTTTCTACAACTTTCTTCCATCTCCCGACTGCATCTCTGGAGCTCAGCTACAGTGATCTTTGGGTTTTTCTTTACCTCTCTCACCAAGGCTTTTCTCCCACGATAGCTCAGTTTGGCCGGACGGCCTGCTCTAGAAAGGGTTCTGGTCGTCCCAAAAGTCTTCCATTTAAGGAGTATTGATGGCCTCGTGTAGGACAGCCTGTAGTGCAGCAGAAATTTTTGTTGAAACTTGGCCAGATGTGCAATTGGCCACACTTCTGTCTTGGATTTCAGGCAGTGCCTGTTGACCTCATGATTCTCATCTTGGTCTGCACATGCACCTGGTGAGCTGTACAAGGTGTTCTTATCTCGCCAGGTGTGTGGCCTTTCCTACTCTCAAGTCCAATCATGAGTAATACACACATCCGTAGGACTCAAAAATGGAGGTGTAGACCCCTCTCAAGCGATATTATCAGGAAGAACATGTAACCGCACCTAGGGAGTTAAATATATGAGTGTCCCCGCCAAGGGCCGGCAATAGCCTTTAGGACCACTGTGTGATATTCGACCGTGTGTCCTTTGTAGTAATACCATGCATGACAAAATGGCACAACAATCTGTGTTTTCTGTCACCTCCGGCGGTCCTGCTGGTTGTGTCCATAGGATGGAAATGCGTTTGGCAACTAGAAAGTTAGTTAAATTAAGGTATATTATTATTTATTTTATTTACCACCCGTAAGGGTATTATTTTTTGCCTTTTTTAGTTTTTCATTTTAGTTACAACGATTTGACTCCTGTAGTATACATTATTAAATTATGATATTTTTTTTGCATTAACTTGCCATGATAATTTCCAAAGTGTCGAAAAATTTGTTCATAGTAGGGTATAAATAAAAATACCAATATAACTTAAAAATCGTTCTTCTTTCTTTTTTCTTCTTTCTTTACTTCTTTTTTTCTTTCTTTCTTAGAAGTCATCTTCTCTTTTGCTTTCGTTCTTATTGTTTGATCTCTCTTCTCTCGTGTCCAGGTGTCTTCGACCCTTGGAGTTCCTCACGGGCGATCAGTGTCTGGCTTGTAACGCTCTCTCAGAGATGCCAGGACTGATCCTCATTGCATGGGAATCACTGAAGAAACCTGCTCAGTTCCACTGAAGTTATGCAGCCCACTGAAGCGGAACTTATTAAAACAGCTGTCTTGTTGACACTCTCTCTCTACTCTGCTTGCTCTATCGGATCTCTCTCTCTCTCTCTCTCTCTCACTCTCTCGCTCCTTCTCTCTCATGCACTCACTCGATCCCTTCACCTCCTCTCCTCGGTGGGAAACTAAATGAAGTGAACTGCACTAAGGTTGTAATGTAATTGCACCGTGCATGAATATAGCTGTGAGCTGTGTAGGTTAACATGTCTGAGAGGTGTGTGGAGTTTTTTAATTGCAAAGGCAGACTAGAGTGAAAGCACCCCGCTGATACGCTCTCTGTTCCTCCCAGGCAACTTAACAAACGCACACACACACTCACACACCTTATTGAAGAAGACCCCAGATATAACCATTATAGATCAACCCAAAATTATTTTTTCCCACCTTCAGGCAGCAGTGCGAGTTACTGAAGACGATACGTTTTTTGGGGGGGGGGGGGCTTTTTCTTTTGGCTTTATCGCAGTATCTTATAAAGTCCAGTATGACAACATGTGATGTAGTGTCGAAGGAACGATAATTTTCAGAATTAAGTCATATTTAAGAAGAAATATAGTAATATTGTGAGGGAAAAATTGGTAAATTGGTAAAATTGGTTATTTATGCACGTAAATAATTGTGCATGCATACACTTTGAAATAATTCAAATGTGATCAACAATTAAATTGGAAAATAATATTACAATTTAACTAGGGTGTCTGTTGGATATTATTGTAAATATGGAATGTATTCCCTGGGCCATGCAAAGTTGAATGTATAATTAATAATACAGTATCTATACAGGGCCTAAAACTAACTTATTGCCACCTGCAGTGGCTTGGTGACATGACCTTCAATTTACCGGGACAAAGAAAGTTTTTTTGTACCGGCCTGAATTTTAGCAAAAAAAGGCAGGTATTAAGTCTAACACGACTAAATATAGTTACAATATTTTTTCATTTGTCCTACTGGTACATTTTCCCTCAATTTTCCCTATTAATTATAGCCATTCAACATTACTAGTATATAAAGGAAAGCCTTGTTTTTAAACCAATTTAAGTAGGCCCGACGTAATTGATAAAAGCAAATGTGGAATTTAAGTGCTTTAAACACAATCTTCCACATAACACTACTATTATAATGCAAATTAAAGAACTATATTAACCCTTTAGTTCGAATACAGCCTATACAATAAATAGTATATCAATGCGACCATAGAAGAACAGTCCAAGATGTTCTCTTTTTCTTTTGTTCTTTGATTTACATCGATGACAGATTCAGCAGGTTTCACTTTAAAATCAGCAAAGTCTCTTGATGCATATGACGCGGATCTGACATCTGATTTTCTCCCAACTCTTTAACATCATTTCGGACTTTTTAACTAATTTAAGACTGTGTTTACGAGGTCACTCGCCAAAAACAGGCATTTGACATAAATGTGTGTGGTGTTTGTGCCGTTGAGCGATAAGGTGAGATGCTATGACGGGATCAGGGATCTTGTGTAGAATGGAAACCGACCGAAGTCCGGACACAGCTATTGTCAAACTATACTCCATACACAGTTTATGGCAGGACATACCCCAAGGGCACCGCATTATGGGACTTCTGAAGCGACAGCGCCTGCAGGACCAACGTGGACAGGAGCCAGGAGGGAGAAAGTTAAAATTCCGTAAAAAGGAAGCAGCAAATCTGCTCAGGTAAACAGTATTAGCACCTGTCTAGGGACAAACTGGTGACTAGAACTCCGTCGTGTTAACTTGTACTCGCCAAGCGCCGATTTTTACGCGGCGAGCAGAAAGAGGTCATTGGCGCTTGGCCCCCCCCCCCACCCAGTGTTCATTTAGGCCCTGTATACTAGGCGTGTGTGACGGTGAGGAGGAAATTTTCCCACCCGGTGTATAGCGAAAGTGTGTAAAAACAACGGTACTACGGTTCAACGCATGGAGGGCGGGGCGGATCCCATGTCTCGCTTTTAACTCAGCTGGTAAAAGCACAAAGGAAGGTTGAAGTCCATCAAGTATGAAAGCTTGCACTTTCAACTAGCGCCAATTGGTAGGTAAAGAAATTGTTGTTTTTGTCGTTTGAATTTCACTCTTTCCTCGCTTTACTTCGCTTTAATAGCTTAAAAGAACCGTGCGCATGTTCTTTAACTTTGAATTAGCGGACGGCGGCGTCAATTGTGTTGAAATGCACCAACAAAAAAATACAACGCTAAAACGCATTTAGCATTATATTAAAACAGAGAACATTTCATAATAAACAAATAAAAAACACCATTGCGAGATAGGGCAAGCTAGGACCTAATGATTAAATAACAAATAACTACATATAGTTAATAGGTATACAAAAACTGGAAATAACGTAAACAGTATAATCTATAACCCAAAAACATAGAAAACGCAAGAAAGCATAATTAGCAAAACGAGGGGGGCTAAAAACGCTTGGCGGCACAGCAACACCTGATGTCAAAATAAAATAAAAACTAAATGACACAAAGTTTTACAATAAAGTACAAATACTAGCAAACATGTGGAACCAATAAATAAGAAAGAACTTGTTTCAACACACACCTTACAATACCTTAGGATTAAACGGCACAAGTCAACAGGCTTTTCAAAATCCCAAAAATTGCCGAACAGGCGCTTTTGCATCTCGTTTCGAAACTAAAACAAAATCATCCGCGATCGTCTTGTCTGTCTCAACTCACTCACTCTTCTTGTCAGTCAGCTCGACTCACTCTCCTCGCTGGAGAAATGAAATTTGATCTGTGATGCGACTGTCGTTCGGCACGGTGCATTGAGCATCCGCGTTCAGTTTTTAATTGTAGTGTTTGTTCTTTTACTGAACTAAATAATTTTATTACTATAAAAAATCAAAACGACGCTGGTGGTCGGTGACGCGGTGGGCAAGTGACATAACCGATGTTACGGCTTAACACCAGTATCAAAGGTCAACATGTAGCTATACGCGCAAGCCTACTGTGTATTATAATATAATATATAATATACTATTATATATGACTTTTTTGCCAGTCAGTAGTAGGATTGCTGACAGCATTTTTATTGTTTGAGATCAAATAGCCAGCTAGTAAGGAAGATTTTCTGAGGCTTGTGGGTTTAATCCCCTGTCGAGGTTCAGGGGAACCTCCTCCCCGAATTAGCTCCAATGCACACCTCTAGTGGCTTCCCTCCACCCGATGAGGAAAAGTGGCGGGATAGAAGGATAGCGAGACTGATACAGCCTACATATGAGGTACAGTTTGTGTGTGTGTGTGAGTGTGTGTGTCAGTCTGAGAGGAGGAAAATGATTCTTGCCCTAGGCAGCGATCGATCAGATCTTAGATGCAAAAATCCCAGCGTCCCTCCGCTGAGCCCATGGAGCTGATTAGCTCATCTCATATTCTCAGAGAACAGGAAAGAGCACAGGAGGAAAGAGCATGGAAAAAAAAGAGAGGGGGGAAAAAGAAAGGCTACAGGAGACCAAAAGCAGTGGACAAGCAAAAGGAAGAAAACAGTCAGATGTGGAAATAAACAGATGAAAAGAGTCAGCAGAGTGCTGAGAAAGAAATACTAGAAACACAGCTGCTTTTATTTATTATCCATGAAGAGAGACTGAGTTATACAGTAGATGCCCTTTCTTTTGCTTTTATTCTTTTCATTCTTTCTTTGCATTTTTGTCTCATTCACAGCATGTACATTTGAAATATACTTCACCGTGTAACGTGGCGCTGCCCTCAGCAGTACCTCTCATTACTGAGCATATGCAGCGCTCCATCGTATAAAAAAATAAATAAAAGATAGAAGTACGGCTGGTCTGCCGAGAGCGAGAGCAGGGCTTCTGCATTTCAAAGTGCAGTGGGAATATTGCATGTAGCGAGGTCTTCTGACTTTGTGAGTGGACTCATGAGCACCTCAGGAGCAGGAGGAGGAGGGTAGTCTTCCTTCTCTCCAACTGGAT
The DNA here is from genome assembly GCA_018155175.1 of Sinocyclocheilus anophthalmus. Classification (NCBI taxonomy): domain Eukaryota; kingdom Metazoa; phylum Chordata; class Actinopteri; order Cypriniformes; family Cyprinidae; genus Sinocyclocheilus; species Sinocyclocheilus anophthalmus. Next base: position 242,885 of record JADLZN010008693.1, on the reverse strand, counting down.
ACTTCTCTAAGCGTATGCAGCCAGCATAGATGAAGTCAGACTGCTCTAACAGGATGGAAGTATGGAACCTGAACAGGTTGACTTAATATGCGGACGCTCCATCAGAGATTACCCTGAGCCATTTTCTTCCTCATTATTTTTTCTTACTCTATTATAAATCTCCTCTTCTGTCACCATTCTTTAATATTCATCCTTTTTATTATAGGCAAACAAATTGTTTTTTTCAATAGCCAATACTGAAGCTTATATCTAGAGAATGAGAGGTGGCTGATATACTGCCCACATATATATAATGAACGCTTATTGGATTGAACACTTATTGGATTGCTACAAAACACTTATTGGATGCAACATTTAATCAAATATTGACATAAAATGCTTTTTAAAATAATGGAAAATGTCCTTGTGCATTCTGCATCACAGATAAACATCAGTGTGAAAATGTATATAAAATCAATATTAGCATAGCTACTGTGTTTTAAGTCAATGCTGAAAATATAAAGTGGCCAAATATTGAACTGTTTTATTTTTTTACTTTCTGTTTGGCAATTTTATTTAATTAACAATGTTTTTTTTTAAGCTATGCACTATGTATTGTGTGCATAAAAACACAGATTTTCATGTTTAGACCATGAAATGTCTATATATAATATTTGATCTTATTAATTCTATGGATTTAGACTAATAATAATAATAGTACTTTTGTTTATACAATATCAGGTAATTTCTGTACATAAACAATACTTCCACATGGCTGTTAGCAGACAATAGCCATTATGCATTCGCTCTGTGTTGTTTGCAGAAATGTACTGGTAGTGTATCGTCCTGCGGGCCTGCAGTGTGTTCGTATGCGTCAGAAAGCACAGCTCATTATCTTCCCATTACATATTTACACGTACTGTAAACACGAGAGCCAACCGCTCTTCTCCGCAACATGCAAATCAATGAATGCATTACCTCGCGCAAACTCTAACTCAACTCCTCCGCTGATACGGTGATGATTTAATGCGCATAGGACGCGGTCTTATTGGATCTCTCCTTCCGCAGAAGGGCCGGAGGGAGGGATAGTGAGTAGGAACGGGGATGGGGATGAAAGAGAGTGAATAAGAAGCCGGTGGGTTGGGGGTTGGATGAATGAATTTTGACCCTGTACTCGTCTTCCTGTACTTACTCTGTACTGCCATTAATCCTAGCTTCTTTTTAAATGTGGGGTCTGATGGACTATCCAAAGGTCAGTGTTGAATGCAACACACCTATATTTGTGCCTTTAGGCATTAATATGCACGCCTCATTTGCATAAAACCAGGTCTTATGAGTGCAGGTCACTGGTCTCTGGAACACAATCAAGACCGACTTAAGCCCAGACAGGCAGATTGGCTGTCTCTGCTGTCTCCATTTTAGCTACTTTTTTATTTCCCTACGCAGTGACGGTGCTTCCTTTACACTTTTCTTCCATCCTTCAAACCGGCGCACCACACCACACAACACCAACACACACACACCCACAACCAGACATCCAGCGGAGCTGTCTGATGTGTGTCCTCTCTGTAATGCCGTCTTAGCTCCATCTCCCCTTTATTCCTCAACACCCCACACAAACACAACACTCAACCCGCACACCAACCCCCCCCTCATCCTGGTCCCTAACTTTCCAGCCCTCTCATTCACGCGTCTTTGATCAAAGTTGGGCGCACGCACTTCCACTGAAAAGACATGGCTTGGTTTAAGCACAGGTCTGTGTTTCCGTCCAAAGAACAGTAGGTTCCAGTAAATGAAGGGCTTGGTTCCTCCCAGAGTTTTGTGATTGTCCCAAAGCCACACCAATATTTTCGTAGGAATTACCAACCCTGCTCCGGAATTCAGAAAGTTCAGGAATTTCATTTAGTTCTTTATTCACCCTTATTTTTCTATTATTTCCAAACCATTGTGTATTTCTTTTTCTTTGAGAGGTTTCGGTGCTCTTTTTCCATACATTGAATGGAAGCCCATGGTGACCAACTTTTCAACATTTTAACGAGAAGCATAATTAAGAAAAATCCTGCAACATATACACTGAGAAAAAGGTTTGATGTTGAAACCTTTTTCAGCACTAAAAATTGCTATAAATTTCATGACGCATTAAGCACATCCAAGCTATACTACAAGTTTCCAAAGAGTCCATATTTGTGCCACTTTTTTTTCTTATTGGGGTTCCAGTGTTTTCCCAAGACTTGCACTCTATTGTTGGCGTCATAGATGTGCAAATTGATTGTCTGCCATCAGGAGGCGCGTTTAGAATAAGAGAGCGTGGGATAGCGGTTTCCCTGTACGCGTACACAAAGCAGCGCTGAGGCTTCACAAAACGCTGCCTTTAATAATAGAGCATTACAGGCAAGATGAATGAACAGGAACAAATCGAAATTTTTCTAAAGACTTATTTCCTTTCCTTATTTCCTTCAGGAATACAGTGAATAAAAACACCCATGCCGCGTTTTGATTTTGAAACGTGCAGCGCTCATGTTTATTCAACGAAGTAAAAGCCTTTTGAAAAATATATTTGTGGCAGTCTGTTTTGATATGGCGGCCGGTGCCACAAATAAATCAATGTATGGGAAACACTGGAGTTCAACAAGCTCTGGTCACCCGTACCGTTACGCACAATTCATTGTATGGAAAACATTTTTCTCCTCAGAAGAAAGAAAATCATACAGGTGAGGGTGAGCATATGGTGACTGAAAATTCATTTTGGGGTCAGCTAGTCCTTTAAATAACTGTGTGTTGTAATGCATCCCCATGACATCATGTGCTTAGTTCAGCCGGTGTCTCCTGTAGCCAAAGTCATCAGAAAATATCGGGATACATCCATCTGGATCTAGTCAGCGGTGCAATTTATTTGTATTGAATTTGCATTAGGATACAAAACAGAATCTCGTCTGACCTGAAGCTCATTGGAAAATTGATCGTCATTAATATTGCTTGAATATTGATTGTGCTCATACATCAGAACAGCATAATTGAGCGAGCGTTGGAAACTTGAGGAAGCTGTTTATCCATTCGATTCCTGAACCATGTTTTAAAATTTATACCACGGTGTTATTGATTTCTTGATTGTGATTGGCTGATCTATCTATCTATCTATCTATCTATCTATCTATCTTCTATCTATCTATCTATCTATCTATCTATCTATCTATCTATCTGTCATCTATCTATCTATCTATCTATCTATCTTTATCTATCTGTCTGTCTGTCTGTCTGTCAGTCAGTCTGTTAGTCTGTCTATCATCTTTCGTCTGTCTGTCTATCTAATCTTTTTTATATACTTATATATAATTTAACATATAAATATATAACACACTTATAGTATGTATATAGAGAAAAGAGATTGGTGTCTTCATTTAAATTTATATCCCAGTGTTATTGATTTCTTGATTGTTATTGGCTAGTATAGTATAGTAATAGATTTAATCTATGTCTGTTTTTTAATTAATAATATAATAATAAAATATTCTTCTTATTATTATATTATTATGATTTTTGAGTTAATAGCATAAATAATAATAATAATATTGTGCTGTTTATGGTTAAATATTGGATTGCAGCCAAATAATTTAATTATTCTGTATTTTAAGCAAAAATGATATGTATGTCATTAGGCCTATTTATATATATATATATATTATATATATATTATATACTGTATATATACTGTATATAAGCATCTTACCTATATTTATATACTACATAAAAGCATTTTCCTTTTAATAATAATATATATGTTATTATAATACGAGGCTTAATATTTGGATTATAATATTTTATATTAAGTACTTTCCATTTTCTTAATATAATTTTTTTTCTAAATAAAATGATATTAGGAAAAACTCATTAATGTTATTTAATCCAACATCTCACTTTTTTCCCAGGATCCCGTCTGCGGCAGGAAGACTACGCACCCCGCATTGTGGAGCACCCCTCTGACCTGATCGTATCCAAGGGCGAACCGGCCACCCTAAACTGCAAGGCAGAGGGGCGACCCACCCCCACCGTGGAGTGGTACAAGGATGGAGAGCGTGTGGAAACGGACCGGGACAACCCTCGATCCCACCGCATGCTCCTGCCCAGCGGCTCGCTCTTCTTCCTGCGTATCGTACACGGCCGTCGCAGCAAACCCGACGAAGGCTCCTACGTTTGCGTGGCCCGTAACTACCTGGGAGAAGCGGTTAGCCACAACGCATCACTGGAAGTAGCTAGTAAGTGCTCGGCTGGTTTCTTATCACGCTGGGTTCTTGTGGTTTATGGGAGTCTACATATAGCATGCAATATTAAGAGTTCAGATGTGTTTGGTTAACGTAGGCTTAGCGGTTCAGTTCCGAATGATTCGTATCGTCTTCCAGGAGCGGTTTGAAAACAGGCCAGTCTTAATTTGGCTTTGTGTTTGTGACTTTCCTGGCCTGGAACTGAATATAAGAGAGCCTGTCGCCTCTCCAGCTGAATAGAAAGCGTTTCCAGTTTCCTCTTGGGTCTCTGGGTCTCAGTGGGCTCAGTGGGTTGGATAATCTCGCTGGAGATGGGCAGGATGTGACTGTGCCACTGGACCTGTATGGTGATCCTGATGGAGGAAACGGGCCAGACGGCCTGAAGAGAACAGAATAGGTCTTAGTAGGTGGCCGTGAGCTATAAAAACCATAAATGGACTCAAAACAGTTTATGATATTTACAGTAGAGCTCACAAGAAAGCGGTTACCTTTATCTGTTATGCTTTATTGATGTGTGCTGTATCTCTTTGTCCGATTGGCATTTGTAGTTTTTTTCTTTTTTCATTTGATTCGAGGAGTTGTGCATCAACGGGGTCGATTTTTATCCTTTTTAAAAAGGATTCACAAAACCGTTTTTGTGTACAGGCTTAAAGCAGATACTTTAAATAGGCTTATTACTTAAAACTTGTGGTTTTCAGCGATTCTCCTTGGTCTCGGACGTGATATGCATTACATACCGTCTCTCTTTAAGCTTGAAAGGACTGATCTCGGATATCAACCGCTTTTCAAGTATGCCTAGGAGCTGTCACCAACCCTCTTGTTGTAATCGAATCGAGACCCGGAGGGGGGTGAGTCGCTCGTGTAGTGTGTACCAATGGCATGTCTTACTCACTCTTAAGATCTGCTATTAAAAACTGGCCTTACCCTTATAGTAATGTACTGTGCACGTCTTGCCTACATTTACAATCTATAAATTATTAAGTATTTATATATATAATATATTAATTTTATATAATACATGCAAAAATATCATTAAATGTGATTTTGATAATACTTTTTTCAGAGGATTATCATTTTCTCTGAATTGTGTTATTTTAATAAGTACACTATTTACTGAGAGTTATTCTTAAGAATCTATTTGTGCAATGGAGTAAATAAATAACTGAATTCAAGTTATATTTTCTGAAATATTTTTAATAGAGATTTTTTAAGCGTTTTTATATCTGCAAACAAGTTTACATCTGAATTAAATATATTCTGTTTTCAGTAAGTAGCATTAACAAACAATATATAATATATTAATATAAGTTATTTAAGCTAAAATTGACTGAGGCATTTCTACTAAAGTTATTGAGTTTATCTTACAAATCTATTTGGTCAACAGAGTTATAAAATAACCTGAATTAAGTTATTTGTTCTTGAAAAGAAGTTTTGATATTCTTTGCAAAATTTTGCTTCTGAAGTAAAGTGTTTTCCAGTAAATAATTAGTATAAAACAACTAAAACATTAAGAAGAACAGTCTAGTATTTGAAATATAGTATTGTTGTTTAACGTGAACACGAACCAAAATTACAATTTAATAAATAATAAATAACGAAAAAATCAAATACACATAACAATTATTAAATAAATGTACTTATTTATATATATATATATATCTATATATATATATATATATAATATATAATCTATATATATATATATATATATTTTTTCTTTTTTTTTTTTTATTTTTTTTTTTTTTGTGTGTTAGATTTTTTATTTACTATTTATAAATAGTAAGTAATAGTAATAATAAGATTTATAGTAAGGTTTGATTCCTTTGGCCCTCCAAATATTACCATTGAGTCCAAAATACCATGGTTATACAGTTTAGCGTTACTCGTGTTTTTTGTAAGCCCCTGTAGCCAGTGCTGGTCAAACGAAACTATTTGTATATGTTTGAAGTTGGTGGGAAATTATGTGAGCTCAGAGAACAAAAACGCTGAGAATATATAATGCGTATATCAAGCCGTGGGTGACTGTACCTGTAGTGTTTATTTGATTCGCGGAGGCCTTCTTTTTTTTTTCTTTTCATTTTTTTTGCAAGAATGAAAAGAGGTTTTGGCGGCGGGCGGGGCGGGCGGGGTGGCGACTTGGCCCGACGTGAGGAGCTCGTGGGCTTGTTTGGCCGCAAACCCTTCGGGCTGCTTATTCTGAATAAGGTTCAAACAGGACCATAATGACACAGTGGCAAAGCTCAAAACCCTCACTGCCTGTCGGACTCGTAAAAGAACGGTTAACCCGCCAAGAAGGAAGTGGTTATTTAATGTGTAAGGGGATGGACAAGGTGAGTTGAAAAAAAGGAAAGGGGAAGGAAAGAGGAAAAGAACGGTTGTGGATTGTGGGTAAAATGTGTGGAAAAATGATGGAGAAAATAGAGCCACGCAGCCGACCAGCTGGACCTACCAGACTTGTCGATTCTCCATTACTTAAGTACCGAAGGCCATTCAGTAGCAAAGACAATGATGTACACTGCTGCCATGTGACAGGGATTAGGACCTATTTAAATTTTTCTGCCTGAGACGTACCCCTTTTCATGTCTACCCGAAAAAAAAAAAACCAAAGATGCTCAGCGTCAGTAGACGGTAGTGACATGTCAGATGCATGAAAGCGATCCTCCTCTTCGCATAGATTCAACGCTCACCTACTATTCAAGTGTGGGGTCTACGCGCACTAACTCCTCAGGTAGTGCTCACGAGGCATCCTGACTGTTGTGAGCCAAGAGAAATGCATCCTGCTCTCGAGAAAAGTGAAGCATTAAGCTCCTCAAAATGTATGTGTTGTCTCTGCCTACGCGTCTGCTCATTAGACTAGAGACGCACTGTAAGTATCACAACTCTTTCCATGATGGTGTAACTATAGGATAGATTTATTAATAATCACCGCTTTTTACGATCGCCTACCCGCGGACCGTAATGCGATCCGAATTTCAACAAGCCGTGTTTTTGCCGGCAACGACGCTTAGCCAGATCTGTGCGGTGTTTTATTATTAACTTCATGTAGCATGTAGAGTCTCTGTGCGACGTCGCCTTGAGGAAAATGGGCTCAATCCGACATGTCGTTCTGCTTGTGTATGCCCATGTGTATTCCCATAAAGTTGATTTTGCCCCTTGGGGTGTCCGTTTTTCAATATAAAACGTGCCGAGCCTATATAGTCTTCAATGTGTCACACTTAATGTTATAGTATAATGCGTCGCAACCGGCGCAAAGAATGAGAGAATGAATGGTAAGAAAAGATGGGGGACGGGGCTTTAAATCCGGAAAAGAGCTCACTTTGACACCCGATGCTTCCTGGCCCCGCGTGGCATAATGCGTATTTATGTGCCGGCTGCGTCATTTGTGGATGACAGCCATGTCTGTTGAAAAAAAATAAAGTTTTCTCGCACGGGGGGGATCTAAAAAGCAGCTGTAGAATGGGCAATCAAAGAAAAGGAGTTTAAGGACGCCGCAATCAAATGTGTGTTGAGATTGTTAAAAAAAAAAAAAATGATCTTGTCGTTATTTTCTTTTATTGTTAGACTACTACAGTGTGAAACCGGTTCGAATTAGGTGGGGGTTGTAATTGGTACTTAGTTTTAAGCACACTGGTTTTTCCAGTTTACAAATGCTTAAGAATTGATTACAAGTGATGGTGAACGTAAATTAGAACAAAAATTTGGGATTTTTCATTGGATTAACATACAAAAAAAAGGGGGTGTGTGGAACAGTCGTCGAATAAATGAAAGCAAAAACGGAACCACGTTTTCAAACTGATAGTAAATAGAAGGGGGTCTTTTAAGAGCAAACCTGCTGATATCAGAATGATTTCATGCAAAAGGGGGGCAGTCGGGACACTGACGAGAGGAGGGGATTAATGATGCTGAAAATTCAGCTTTGCATCACAGGAATAAATTACATTTTAAAAATATATTCAAATAGAACACAGTTATTTTAAATTGCAATAAAATTTCAGAATTTTTGTGTATTTACTGTGTCGTATCGTAATATTAACAAAAACATACGGAAGTGCCACAAAACCATGTCCCAAGTGGTGAGAGACAGATCTTACCACTCCAAACTTACTGTGGGGGGAACGTAGTCTACAGCCTTGTGATACCGACAACAGAATTGTAGTCATCCTCGGCGTACTCTGAACGTCTCATCCTCCCTCGTTAAGATTATTTTTCCTGTAGTTACACGCGTACAGGAATCACACTATACCAGTGCGCAAATCACTCACACGGAAGACTAGTTCAATTAGTAAGAAGTCACATTTTTGCAGGATTAGAGTCATAAAAGCTAAACGTTTTCCCAAAACTCTCACTTTTTTACCTGTAATACTTCTGAGAAGTCAGCTTTGTCCTTTATTAGCATGCTAAATAACTGCAGCATGTGGAAAACCTGTAATTATAGTGTACTCTTCCAGTTCTTGGGCTGCGGTGGGAATGTGGATCAGTACGCCAGACCCCGATAACCCCGTCAGACCGTGTGGAGCGGTCTATAGCGCTCTCTAGTCTTGGGCTAAGAGAGACTTATTAATCCGGTAAATCATTAATCATTAAATCATCTAATTACATCATCTAATTTTTGTGTTTAAAACAATTTATCCCGAAGTTTTTCATTCCCAATCTGATGCTGAAGTTAGGTTTAATTACTGGTTGAAAGAAAGTCAGTTTCTGCAGTGCTATATTCAAAATTATGTGGACTGTCATTTAGCACATTTTCTCTATGTTGTGGCGGTCATGTGAGGATTGCAAATTCAAATCTAGCTTGTGCCGTTTGCAAGTCCCATTCATTTCCTCTACGTTCTGTATTATTCTTAACAGTTAAAGAGGCAAAAAGTCCAAAAAAGTTTTGGCTGGCATGAAGGAGGAGCTGCTGTCGTGACAGGCACTAAGTCAAGCTAACGTTTAATCTGTGAAAGGAGGGGGACAGTTGGCGTTCGCCCTCTGAAGGGTGGGTGACACTAGGGCTGGGCGATATAGCTAAAACATTTATAAACAATATAATGTTTCATATCGTTCGGTATCGATAATTATTGACATTTTTATAACCTTCTGTAAAACAAAGAGCAATAGAATTTTTCTTTTCAATTTAACCAATTTTAAAATTAACACAATTTATTGAGACAAACAACACATATTTTTTGTTTTAACAGTCAAACACACAATACAAATTAAACAAATATCTAATTTCTAAGGTTTATATGCCGATAATAGGTCTTAAGGAAACTTTGTCTTGTCTCCGTCCCGGGCCACAGGAGCGTGCAATGATCAAAATAATGCAGCTCATTTAAATTGTCAACGCAAGGAAATAAATGTCTATAAAAAAACCTGCATTACATCTAAATTAACTCATATAAATCAAATATGATTTCATAAATTGCATAAATGGTTATGAACAAAACAGCATCATTTATGCATTGCTTAATACAAAGAGCCGAAGCGACATTCACACAGACATAAACATAAGAGACAAAAACAGAAGAGACGCAGTGAAAAGGAATAAACCTCCACAAATTCACAACGTGTTTTCTAAAAGTTTAAACTGTTTTAACTTTGCATGGCTACATTTCTTGTGTGAGATACAAGTGCAGCAGTCATATCTGTCCGTCTAGAAAATGCACTGAATATGCATCTGTGTGAATGACTTGGTTTTGGTTTTCACCTAATCAAGATCTTCTCCGCATTGAGCTTCTATATTTCTCTAATATGTTGAATGAATAACGCAGCAGCGGCGCATCTCGTGGGCTAGACTAACAAAACATTAAAATGCAACATCACTTTCATCATTATCACCGCATCTCGTGCGCCACTGATGACGCTCCCTGATGCACACCTAACATTCAAATGCAAATGTTTATTTTAAATTTGACTAATATTCATTTTTTTCATTCACAATCTCCTCATCACAGGCAGGCACAAGGCTCATTTCAGCATGTGCTCGTGTTTGTGTGTGTTGTCTGCGTCACTCATAGCACGGGCCTATATCGAGCACTATATCGAACATTTTTTATATCGTTATCGAAGAATGTGTACCGTCAATAAATATCGATACCGTTTTATCGCCCAGGCCTAGGTGACATCCCTCATTATTCCCTCACAGGATGTTCCCCTCCGCTACATCTGTGTGCTCCCGCTGCCTTTGATATTCAAAGCAACCCGTTTCAGTTATAGATTCATCATAGCTGTGCAGAATTCACTTGCTTGTCCTTTTCCCCCTCACAAGTGCCAACGTGCTTTCCACTGTTTGCTCTGAGAATATTTGTTTCATTAAGTTATTATAAGTTATTATAAGAGGGAGCCACGTTATAGCTGAAGAAGGGTTTGGGTCCCTTGAGAATCCATTTTCTTTATTCTTTAGTGCAATTATGTCTCATGATCCTTTCAACCCTCTTCATACCTCTGCTGACATTTCAGAAATTAATTCAATTGTGTGTGTTTTTTTTCCGGAGAAGACACGTAGGCGGCAGATTTTGGCTCTCAGACTCGGCGGTGAGCTAAGTAGTGGCCTTTTTCCTGAAAATAATTAAACAGCATTGTGTTTCCTGCAGAAAATCAACTATGTTTGAGGTGTATTCCCAACCCAAGAAGAGCAGGAAGACAGCGTTCCTCACATCTGCTTTTGAGATGTCAGTATGGGTAATCGTCGCAAACCAGCTCTCTTTAATTGGCTGGTGGGTGTGTTTCTCCTTTAGCGTCACGGGGACTATTTGCAGATGCCCAGAAATTACAAGGAAAACTAATCTGGGATGTTTAATTACAGCACTGAGGGGAGTTACTGACAGCCCTTGGGGGATGGACGGAAATAAAAAAGAGACCAGAGAAGATAAGTGCAGGTTCTTCTTGGTTTTTCCCATGTTATCATGCTCTCATCTCTCTGGAGATCTACACTAGCTCTTGTTTTATACTCGACCTGATTAGCATTATTATGGTTAATTGCTTCAACTTGAGGCCCCCGAACCATGCAACATCTGCCATGCATATTCAGTCATGTGGTTCCAACATTTCATTTCTAGTGGCAGAAAAAGTTGGCGATTTGTGATATTGGCCAGTTTAGTTGAATTTTCAACTAGGAATGCACATTGGTATTATATGTTAAGTCCAATCTTGGAGATTTATTATTATTATATTATTATTATTATTATCATTTTGACTGATATTGTCAGCATTATATATTTAGTTATGTATGCTCATTTCGGTTAGATAATCTCAGAAAATACAAAAGACTCCATTTATAGAATTTTCATACTTTATAATGCTGTGATGCTAACTCGCTTAGGAGCATTTTTAAAACTAGTTATTTTTAAAAATGTTAGTGTATACTTTTTAAACATCGTTAGATAAGTGTAATCTGTTAGTTCTTAATAATAATAATAATAATGTAAATTGTAGTTAAAATTGGACCTTTAGTTGTTATTGAACTTTTTTTTTGGTTTTGTTTTAATTATTCACAATATTATAATATTAAAGGTATCCAAATAATATATTATAAATTTTCAATATTTTATTATTTTAAATTCACCATTTCTAATTCTCAGTTTATTGCCATTGGACAGACTTTTGATTTTATGCATCCCTAATTGCAGCTGTTGTGCTCCATAAAAAAAAAAAAAAAGTTGAATCACTGTTTGGTCAGTGCTCAGTAGGTTTAGAAAATCCTCACTAAGTGGGCTGGAGAATTGTACAGAAAACCAGCGAACTGTGGCTTGAGAAGATAAAGTAATGGCGAGAAGGAGTTTTAGGGCTTTGTTCTGCTTTTGTGGAAGACAAAGATCTCCCACTGCTGAGCTCATGGACGAGGGGAGATGGACGAATGGAAGTAGGGTCGGAAAGTTCACTGCAGTAATGAGCGGTGGCGAGAGCTGGATGGATGGATGACAACTTCAGGATGGATTGCCATGTGAGGGTAACAGATCCGGACAGTCGGGGTGAGAAACTGGACGCCTGCGTCGTTAGTTGAGTGCGACCTGTCCATCTTCCTGTATCCGTCCCAGAGCATCTTGGGCGAAGAAATCATTCCGTTTACTGACTAGTTCTGATAATGATGTGTCTTTTACCCTCAGCTGGGAGTTGCACTACCTTTGTCTAGTCTACAACTTTGACTACACTGGAAATATGTACCTATGTTTTGCATACTGGTGTTTAAACACTCAGGTTGCCTAAAGATATTGTGAATCGTGTCACATTTGCATAGATATGACTGGAGCAACAATGAAAATCCCCAGCCAGCAAAGAAACAGAACAAGTTCTAGCTGTGTGAGGAGAAAAAAACGCAGAGTTTGAACAGATGGTGGATGTTGATCTTCTCTGGGCATCTGGGCTTTGCTCGAAATGGAGGATAGGTAGGTAGATGTGCACATCGGTGGTAATTAGAGGCCTTCACCATGACCAAGCATTTCAGACTCGCTTTGATCCCAGGAAATGCGCCGCATCCTCAGACAGGTGGAGATAACTTCTCCTGAGGTCATTTTATGGACGGCGGTCCACAAATACGAGGTAAATCCCTCTGGAACCAGCTGGCTTAGCGCAAATCATTCCCTATAGCGTGCAACCTTCATTTATGAAATTGTTATGGCTAAAATCTGGCATTTAATTCCCGAAAAACTCTTATAGTTGTCCTGGGATGTCTTTATAGGAGTTCATTTAGAGTTCTGTCCTTCAGCGGTCCAGTTTGTTCTCACACATCCAGTACGGCCTTGAAGGGAGTCGTGCTGACGCAGCGAGTGCCGCCCCACCTGGGCCCCGTGCACCCGTCCTGATAAACACAGCGTAGCCAAAACTATTTGATCCTCCTGTGGCAAGAGCCTGTAGATACGACCCATGCGATTCAGAGTGGTTTCCTCTTGGCTGAACTGCATTTGTGATAAACTCGGCTGATTGTACAGTCCCTCTCGGTCGGAGGCCCAGATAGGAAGTGTGTCTCGGAGGCTAATCTTCCCCCCCTCGAACAGAGGGCCCAAGTATTAGTCCCGCTGCTGTCTCTAATCCCCCACTTCTGATTCGAGAGTCTCCCATGGCCTTTGGGATTGAGAGGAAAGTGTTTTTCTCTCTCTCTCTCTTTTTTCCCGTGTTTATTTTTTGAAACATCTTTATGATGCTGTCCTGCTCCGCTACACTTAAGCGTTTATTAAAGCAAGGTTAAGCCATCGCTTGAAGCCTTTCAATCAACTAGTGGAGTCCAGAAAGGATTAACAAGTTTCGGAAGATGAGAAATATCAGAGATTTTGAGGCAACAAAAAAAATCTGGGCTCATGTCTTATAAGTGTCATGTATTTTTATCGGAAACTCCACTGCTCGTTACTTCCTGCTGGAAAGTTCAGGAATAAGTGATGCAACTCAAGCGTAACAAGATATTTTTTCCGAGGACATACTATTACATGCATCCCGTCTGCCCTCATTTGCTGTAGTACAGCACATTTTTATGATTGTGGCTCTTGGTTGCCTGTTAGTCTAGATGGTTAGAATAGTTAAGGAAGAGCATTAGGGCATAAATAAATAAATAAAAACATTCACTTACCACTAGCTATGGCACTTTTTATTTTATTTATTTATTTTTTTGGAATATATGAAGAATAATTTTAAATACAATATTTTAAAATTTGTACATTACTAAATAAACTATATGGATAGATGACAAAATAATCAATAATTCTACATTCTTTACAAATGTATATAAAGTACATTTATATGAGTGCGGTCAAGAACGTTAATCGCGATTAATCGCATCCAAAATAAAAGTTTTAGTTTATCAATATATGAGGGTGTACTGTTATAATTTATGATGTATAGTAATACAAACACATGCATGTAATATTAAAGCACAAATAGTGATGGTTAATAGTAAATCTCTTTATATATAATATCCAATATAGTAAAACGTATATATATATATATACATGTAAATATTTTTAAAAATATATACTGTATGTGTGTGTATTTTATATATACATAATAAACATACACACACATATATTATAATAATTTACTTCTTATAAAATTATTTTTGGAGCGATTAATCATTGACAGCACTAATCTAAAGTTACATATTTATTTAAAATATATTAAAAATGTATTTATTATTACTATTATTTGTATTTATCTGTGTAGGAGTTTGGATAGGAATTTGATTTTGAATGTATTGATTTATCGTTAATTTTTAATGAATACAAATTTGAAGTAAGGTAGAAAAAGTCAAGTGAAAATGAAACTGTAAAGGAATGTAAGTTCCAATTTAAATTTCACATATTTGAAATATTGCATAAATGAAACTAACATTATTTATTTAGTTTCATTTTATTAATTTTTTAATTTATTGAATTCATTTTTATTAATTGAATTGGACAAGATTATTATAGGTATACATTACAATACATTATTTGTTTGCAAACACAATAATCAATGTGTAGAAATAATTGTATATAGATAGTAAAAGAGTCAATTAAACAAGATTTCTGAATTGAGTGATGAATAATGAAACATTTCAATTTCTTTTCAAATTACATTTTTATAGTTTCATTTTCATTTTTTGCATTAACTCTAATTGTTTTGAATTGTACAACCAGCAAAAATCTGATGAAAATGTGTTCGAGGTTGCATTTTGTGTATAGAAAATTCACAAATTCAGAACATTTGTCGTTGTACGTTGTAGCCTATATCAGATCTTTTGAAGTGCCATCACAATAAGTCCTGCTGCTCATGACCCCACAAAAGAGTGAAAGACAAACAGAGAGTAAACAAATGAATGGACATGGACAGTCCTGTCCTGTCACACACGTAGCTGTAATAGTTTGAATGGCGAGGTCAGCTTGAACCCCTGCCCCAGATAGAGATCTGGCAGAGGAGAGGTGCTTTTGGCTTAGCTTTGCACTCTTTGAGGCACTTCAGTTATGGCGCTAATCCTTCTGGAAAGGACATTACGACATGGTGTGACTCTGACCTTAGAGCAGTTTCAGAGTCACAAATCAAATCACTCCAGAACTAACTGATGAATCTTTGAAACGGAGCGCCAGTAACTAAAACTAATCCGAATTAGCACTATGTTAGATATCAGACGTCGTTCAACTAGTTAGATTCACGAGTCGCATCCCTTACGGTTTGACTGATCGATTAATGGTGTTTGCATAGGTTGATACATCTTAGAAATGTCGAATTACAGGTTCTTCTCATGTTTCCCGACTCCGTATCGCCATGTTTCTTGTTGCAGTGTTGCAGGAAAAGAGGTGAAATTGACAAATCGCTGTCAAAACAGCTGTAGCAGCTAGACGAGCCGTCTGAAAATGTCACAAACACTCACAGCGGCCTCCTTTGTCCGCCTGCCGCCGTTCCCTCTGAGCTGGGTGTGGCTGTGAAACTGTAACATTCCTGCGTAACCCCACACCGCGCGACCATAAAGAAAAGACACAAAGAACGTGGATGAAATGATTGAATGGAAGGGGGATAAAGACGAGAGAGCTGTCTGAAAGGAAGCTTTGAAAAGGGTTTTTGGGGAAGGTCTCTGGACCTCTGAGAGAAGGTCTCTCTTCTCTGGATCTGCCCGGGGTGACTGGACTGATTTAATTTGAGCAGTGCTTTCGGATCAGGTGACGGCAGTGATTTGAGGGTCAGTGTGTCAGGCTATGAGACAGAGAAGTGTGCACGAATCTTGGTTTTGGATCCTGTATTTGTACAAAGACTATGTTAAAACGTCTCTATTGTTAGCTCCTACCACAAATACGTGAGTCAGATGGTAGTAAAAGACTGCCCTGCCAATGCCCAAAAAAATACTTTCATAGGTAGAAAAAAAAAAAAAAACAAAAAATTATCTATATATAATATATTATAATGTATATAATGCAGAGCGGGGTAGAACCTAATTACATGCAGTGCTGGATATGTAATCAGATGCTCAAAAAAATACTTGTAATAGACTACAGTTACTTTTGTTTGGATTTTACATGTAATTTTTGGAATCGATTAACATAATACTAAAAAAAAAAAAAATATATAAGATAGATATATATATATAAGCAGAGCTGGGTAGTAACAAATTACATGCCTATCTGGATTAGTAATCAGATCCAAAAAAATTCTGTAATCAGGAATACCAGTTATTTTGTGTTGATCCAGTATTCATCAATAGCAATACATTCTTTTAATTTATTGATTCTCTCAAATTCTTTCTAGTTTTTATTATAATGTCTAGCATTGTTTTTGATTATAATAGTTATTAACAATAGTTTTTTGATTTTACATTTTATGCCTTAGCTAATTATTAGCTTTATAAACTCACAAAGCTCCGTGCACTCCTTCTCGAGTCTTCAGTTGTGGAAACCTGGAAATAATGTAATGCTAATTACTCAGTGTTCAGTAACAACAATTGGAAACTATTTCTTTGCATTATATCAGCATGGGGCAAGAGTCTCCTATGTAAATCATTTGGATAATACAAGGTAGTTAAAAGTAAGCAAAAAGGTGTAGGATTATAGTACCGAAAAATATGTAAGGGAATGGATTAATGTTACTACACACAATTTTTTGAAATAGTGAATTGGCAATCAGTTAATGGACTCCAAAATTGTAGTAATTAAGCAAGCTCTCTTGTGGTTTATAATTAAATATATAAATATTAATAAGATTATATTGATATATACGTAGATATTAGTGCTGTTCAAAACGATAATCGCGATTAAGCGCATCCTAAATAAACGTTTTTTGTAACAGAATACATGTGTGGTACTGTGTATAATTGATTAGTATATATAAAGCACAACATATAGTATATATTTGAAAATACATATATATATCATACAAAGGTAATTATGTATCAATATTGTAATATTAAAGATAGCATATTTTTGAAATATTTCCATGCTGTGCCAGGTGTATTAATTACTATAAATATACACATTACACACAAATATTAGGAAAAACTCTTTTATTTTAGTCGATGTAATCGCGATTAATCGTTTGACAGAACGAGTTATATCTATCCTATCTATATCTATATATGATCTACATATATTATATAATATCTAATATATCTCTATATATATATATATAAAGCATGATAGAGATAGGATAGAGAGATCAAAATTATCGAACGGCATAATAAATGATGGTCGAAGCGATGAACGCGTACCCCACAAAGCAGTATGTGCCTGGCGACTGTGGTTTGCAGGCATCGATTGCAGTGAACTTATGCAAATTGAATGGCAGAAATATGTGCAAACACCGGTGGGAACTGTAATAATATTTGGAGCTCCTCCGCTGTTCTGTGCACCGCAGTGCAGGTGTCCTCAAGGACGCGCTTTGCTTTCCCAGCACAGCTGCGGGTTTTGTTGCAGGTGTGTGTGTGCGTGTCATTGAAACGCGCCTCTGCAGTGGCCTGCTCTCCCTCATTAGACCCTTTCCAACAGGATTACCAGAGTGCCGAGTCTGCAGGTACTCTTATAAGTTCATTTCACCTGCTGTTTGGGAGCCATAATAGCTTATTGATTGGCTGACAGAGATGCACTGGGGCAGCATAGAAGGACGTCCACCGGAGGAGGAGGGATAATAATCGCCGTTGGATGCTGCGCGACGGGGCACCGACGATTACAAGAGGCACCACCATCGGACAACCCCCCCAGGCTCTATTAAGCGGGGTGTAAATTTTAGTGGATCCACCGCATTGATCGGACTGACTTGATATCGAGCACTGCGAGAAGCAGCGGTTTGACAGGAAAGCGTATTTGAAGAAATAGGGAGGAATTACCTGCCTAGCGCATGTTCATATGTCAGCTTGGAGCATTACCGTGTGGGAAACTCCTGCTTGATTGTTAAACTTGCTTGCACTAACTCCAAGGTACAGTCGATGATACAGTGTAACATAGGATAGTTACTATTCGCGCATATGGGCACCGACTTCAAGGCTTCTGACTCCAGTACGTTCAGTCAGGCGGCATCTTGGAGGGGGTGAACAAGACCAAAAAAAATTTTACATGGGAAATAGCATATTTTAAATGAAACCCAAAATGCCAAAATAAATTTGTGTTATTATTAGGGTTATTAGCGTAAATCACCTGAAAAAGCTAATACATCACAGCTCTGGTAATAAAAGTGGGACCTTTCCTTACAGTTGCATTATGACAACTATGTTTTTCGTTCTTATTATTATTTTTCATTAGTCTATAGGGCCACTGTTGATGTTTGTCGGCCCTTGTAATGTTGTGGTTAGCATATTGCAATTAAAAATCAAATTAATTATTGATACTATCTGAGATAATATACTCCAATCGATAAGTTAATTACCATATTATATAATAATGATTATATTGTTGATACTGTATGTATATGTCTAATAATTGTAGTTATATGTATTATAATACAGAACTATATATATAATATCTATGATATATATTATAATATTTTATACCTACTACCCTCTAAGATATAGATCCATAGGAAATAATATAATAGAAATGCTAAATTATGTATTTCTGTTATCTATTTAGATATTATTACTTAGTATTATATTTGATTATTATACCTGCAAATTTTAGTTAATAATTTTATATACTTAAAACACTATAATGTATAAATATATTTTGCTTATATTTTCTATTATTTAGTTAGTAGAACCAGAATGCTTTTTGGCTTATTAAAGTTAGTATATAGTGGATTTATTCATATTTTGACCAAATTCCAGGGTTTCGTTTATCTTAGCGCCCTAGTAACCCAAAATCTGCTGACTCTCATCGGAAACTCTCTTCTGATAAGCTCCACATCCTGCTTTCTCATCGACAGCTGGCCGCCGCATCAGTCTTGTGCATTTAGATTTGTGTGTGTTTTCTCAGAGGAGCCGCGGCCCATTAGCTTGACCTGTCACACACACTTTACGCCTCCGTTACCTGGAAACTGCACATCTCGTTTTTTTATTTGACCGCCTGGAACCTGGTGCCATTCACGGTGCATTTAGCACAGCCGTCTAGCGCACATCCCTATTCACTCAGACCCGCTTGCCCTTTGACCCGTCTCCTCGCGTGCATCGACATCACGGACACCGCTGGCTTCACTAAACAGCATGACTTGTCTTCACTAAAGACTTGTTTGGGAAACCTTCCTTCCACCCGCAACAGTCCGTTTTTGCTTTCTCATAGGTATTCCAGGTCTATTTGCATCCTTTCCAGGCTGGCGCTTTCGTTCTGGTCTGGCAAAATCTCATCCTGTCTGCACGTAAACGCTCCGTTGACACGGAGACAAACAGTAGATGATGGCGGAAAGAAAAATGAGATGTGAGATAGAGTGGCGAAACACACAGACCTTGACCCTCCAACAGACGCGACCCTCGATTGGCCATCGCTTATCTTATTGTGATGTCAGGGCCAACAAGACTCGACCCCTCCGTCACCCTCCCTGATCCCATGACCACCCCTGCCATTCCTGTCTCTTAACCTAAGCCTCTCGCACGCCTAAGCGTAACGCTGTGTGATATGAAAACAAATAGGCGGAGGAAGATAAGAGCAGTTGTGTAATGCAGATGAACGTGTGCTCCAAGATTTGGGACAAAAACATTCCGAAAACACTGCTATAACTTAGGAAACTTTTAGTATTTGTAGATGTTCGTGAACTAAACATGATATTTATTAGGATTGTAGCAACTATACATTACATTTTTGAAAACACTTTTATAGTTTTCACAATAATTATTCATTGGATTTTAAAATGAATGTATAGCCTAGGTAAGTATCTTCTGGTTTTTATATCCGGTACTGATTTGAGTATTTACACAACCCTTTCTTACCCACCAACTCACTACTTTAATTCACGTTTGTTAGATGAATACGAAAAACAACAATCACCCTATCCATTTCTGTGTCCGTCTCTGTACGACAGTGCACGATACTGTAAAGAAATATAATTGCTTCATATATCAAAATACTAAATTTTTTCTATATATATTCCTATTATATAGATATATAGATAATATCTATATTCTATATAATATATAATATATCTATTTACAGGTGGGGCAGAAAAAGATTTAATCAGACACCAACATGTCAGTTCCACCTACCCAACTTAACCAAGAGGAGACGAGGTCCTAATTTCTATCAGGTATACCTAAACATGAGAGACAAAATGAGAATAAAACTCCCGCCTCCCCGGAAAATCCATTGTAGCGAATTTTAAGAGAATTATTTGCAAAACTGGTGGAAAATTGAAGTATTTGTGCCAAAAACAAAATTTCATCAATACTTGTTATACTACTCTTTGTGGCAAGAAAGAGGTATTTTTTTTTTTTCTCTCATAGTTGAGGTATACCTTTGTTGAAAATTACAGGCCTCTCTCATTTTTTTTAAGTGGGAGAACTTGCACAATTGGTGCCTGACTAAATACTTTTTTTGCCCCACTGTTAATATATATACATAAGGTAATATATATATATTTATATATATATACATACATGTATATAGACATGTGTGTATATATCGAGATTCTATAGATATAGGATAGGTATAATGTAAAATGTAATATATTTATTCTATATATATATATTGATATATATTCTATAAAATTATATATTATATTATACCAGTACCTCTTTAGGGTTGTTAATTAAAGAAAAATAAATTGGTGATTTTGTAAAGGAATATATTATATAATATATATAAAAAATTATCTAATAAAATATAATATTCTAATATATAATTAATAATAATTAAAAACATCTAGATAATTAACAGTAAGTCATAGATGCTATTATGCTAAATGACCAAAAAAAATATATATATAGTTAGATTAACCCAAGAGTCAGCGATTAGTTGGTAGATTAAAGAAAAACATTAATTGTACTGTACTGAATATATATCTATATTAAAAGATTAACACATTTTAGAATATATGTATATAGCTATATTTATAATACACCTGTATAATACAGTAGGGTATGTATATTTCTAGATTATATATATATAATATAATAAGTTAAACAGTAATTTTTCTATATATATGATAGGACTATGTATGTATATACCCCTATATATATGATTATCCAAGTCAATTCTTTATGTTGTTAAAATAAAGACAAATAATTGTGATTTTTTAAATGAATATATATAAAATATAAAATCAAAATATATTATATGAATCATAATATAGAGAATAATTTAAAATATATATATAACTAAAATGTAATTATGAATACATATGCTAAATGACCCAAGAAAAACCCCCCAAAAACAAAAAAACAAAATTTTTTTAAAAATATATATATAGAATAGTATACCGCTATATATATATTATATATCGATATATCTAATGAGTATATATAGAATAATTAAAAAAAAATGCTCTTTTGTTCTGTTTTTTAGTATAATATATATTATACCCAGTCATCTTACTGTTTGTTAAATTTAAAGAAAAAGAAATTGTGCATTCTAAATTACTATATAATATAAAGTAATTAAAGGTACTAATAATAATAATAAAAGAATACGAAACAGTGTAATATGTATATACATTTCAAACATAAGTAAATATAAAATAATGAAAAATTGAATTGATATAATTATATATTTATTGATTTTGAAATGTGAACATAAGAATAACTAAATATATGAGATATATAAAAAACAATCATTTTATATATATATATAGATGGTCACCCCCGTGATTTAGCCATGTCAGACATGTTCCTGGATCAACATATTTTGTTGATCCTGGAACAACATTCTGTCCAAAAACATAGACCTAAACCTATCCCTACCCCTAAACCTAACCCCACCCATAATTTATCCTAAACATCAGGAGGGAGGGGAATGATGTTGCATAATCAAGGGTACCTAACGTTGTGGTAAGTCCAAAAACAGACATTTACTTGTAAGAATGGGTTTATCCTCAACTATGATGGTGATTGGGATGTGTTCCAGATCAACAAGAATGAACACTTTGTATATGGCATACACATATCATATTTATAAATTTTTATTAAATATTAACATGGTATTAATATTATTATTTTTAATAGGCGGATATTGTTTTTTATAAACACACACACACACATACACATATATTGTTTACATTTATATTCAATCTGTATTTTATGTAAATATTTAACATGAAATGCGCTCACACATCATACTCCAGTCAAATCCTTATTGTTGAAACCAATTCTTTTTTGAGTTGCCTATTCCACTCAGAAATATGTCACATTGCATTAGTTAAAGTGGCCTTTTAATTCTACTTTTTGTTGACTTTAAATAAAATGAAGTTGATAGAACATTAGGACCATTGTGATAACCTTCACAAAACGCTGCACTCGCATTAGAACATTTTGAACTGTAAAAACTCTACATTTTAATATTCCCACAACCAAACTGGAATGCTTGGAAAGCATCAGTTTGTTAGCAGGAGTGAGGGAGTGAGTGAGATGGAGAGAAGGAGGGGGAAAAGCTGAGAAGCTTGCTGTGCTTGCATGGAGAAGATAAGAAGACAGGTGGTTTGTAGTCTGATGAAAGAACGTCTGACAGCTGGCAACTCTCAGAACGGCTCGGTCTGTGTGTGTGCGCCTCGAAGAATGGGAATGTTTGCATGTGTGTTTGTGTGTCTGTCTGTGTTTGTGTCGAGTCTTTGGGGTACTGCGACCGACGGAGAACCACATCCAGAGAGACCGTCCTCGGGTGTCGCTCGCTCCTCTGGCGTTATGGCGCACACCCAGTAATGACCGCACCCTAGAGATTGCTTTAGTGTCTGACACCCAGATCCGCACCAGCAAGAAAGGGATCTCATGCATGTGCTGACACATGCCGACACTGTTAAAGTGATAGTGCCTCCACACACCACAAAAAAAAACAGAAGAAATGCTCATTCAATTCTATGTCACAAACCCTGTACATTTTGTCTTCCTGAGCACCCTGAAATGTAGGGGGTGGTTTTGTCATACAATGCATAATTCGATAACTAGTATTTTATCCATTGATCAGTGTTATTTTAGCATTTCGAGATATTATTAGTGTTGAAGTAATATTTTGGAATCTCATTTTTAATAGTTCCCTGTTTTAATTTCAATTTTAATTCTAGTGAATATTTCAGTAATTGTGTGTGAGTTTTATCATTTTAATGTTTTGGAAAATGACACCATAGTCTGATTTTAGTTTGACCTGTAAACGCAAGTGAATTATTTATTCCACTTTCATTAGTTTTGAAAAAATGACCCAAACAAAACATTAATATTGTTCTGGCTTTATGCAAAATTATTTTTGCAAATTATTATACACATCGACAAAATAATATACTTGTAAGTGAGTCGTAGAGCACCTCAGTCACAAACGCTGCTGAGGGACCATAAAGTCTTCCTGAGAACATTATATATATTAAAGAGAATAAATAAACAATAAAAAAAATTCATTTACTCTGCAAAAACGTTCAAACATTTTTTCCCCCCTCTTAAAAAAGATTCTTTATCGGCATTGATGGTTCCTATAACATATATAGTGCCTTTCCTTTGCACAAAAGTTTCTTAATAGTAGAAAATACGTTTTTTTTAGATTATTATAGAAAAAAGGTTATTTTATGAATGGTTTATGAAAGGTTCTTATGGAACCCAAGACTGTTTTTTGTTTTTTTTTTGACAAATTGATCTTGAAAACCCCTTTTGCAATATTATACAGGTTTGCAATGACTGAGGCCTGTACAGTGAATCACGTAATACGGCTGTTCGACTTTTGGGTGAACTGTCCCTTTAAGGGTGATTGGCAGTGACCAGTGTTCATTTTCAGTAATAGTCAGAGACATTTGGCAAATGTGAATGTAAGAGGTTATTTCCGTTTCAAAGTGACATTTTGTGTCATTATTCCCTAACTTTCTGTCTGTCTGTTTGACGGGTCACTCGAGTGATCTCCAAACACTGCCATTGTGACGAAAGGGTGCTTTGTTTGCCCAGAGGAGATGGCACAAACGGGGCACATGCTGTTATTTGCTGTTGGCAAACAAGTCGAGTCCTGGGCAAGCACAGCGTTGTGTAAGTACCCCACACCACAGATCACAGAGTGCTTCACTTACCCTGACTAAAACTCTTCAGAGTGCCAGGGCAGTTTCAGGCCGCAGTCTAAATGTGCGAATAATAGATGTGCGGTTTTAACTGTTACATACATAACTTCCCTTTAATGGTCTTTTGGACCATATGCTGAGAGACTTTGATGTCCAGATTTGTGCTCTGGCTCTGATGCTTCCTGAAATGGAGTGTGAAGTCTCGTTTCGAGTCTTGATTTACTATATCAACATCAATGGTTTTGTCTCATTTCTCAGGGTGGTCTGTTGGCTCTCCTCAGCCGTTTGAGGGAATAGACAGGACTAGTCTTTGACTTTGTCTTTTGCCCAGGAGGGCTAGATCACCTGTCCATGCACAGCTTCTGATGTTTTCCAGGTGCATGAGCTTTATTCTGTAAGAGACAGAACAGAAATTCAGAACAAATGGTGTGGGGATAAAAGATTTTTTGCTTCCTCTGCATCCACTGTTGCCATCCATTTACAAGCTGTTTCTATTTCTTTTCCCAGAAAAATTAAATATCACAAAAAATAATTCGCAAATCAGCACCGCTTTCACTGAAATGAGAATTGTATTGTTATTTTATTAACATTTATTAAATGTAAATGATTTAAAACATTTAAATGATAAATATTATAAATACTTAATTGTATAGTAAGAAAAAACTGATTCATTGATCAATATTTTATTCTTTATGAATTAGCTATTTTGTTATTGTTGTTCTATATATTTTTAGAAATATAATTTTTATAAAAGTGTTATTACATTTTATTTACTCTTATTGAAAGTAATAAATTACTTGCAGTTTAGAAAAGTCAGTTTTAGATCAGTTTTTCAAATTATATATATTGTGTTTTTATTATAATATTTTTCAGAAATGCATTATTAAAGTTGAATTAATTTTATAATGTATTAAATTACTTAGTCACATGACTTCACTGTTCTGTGAATGTGTTTCCATTGTACTTACTGTAGAAATCTTTCTCCCAAATTAGACATTTATTAACTCAAGTGAGTGCTGTTTTTTCTTCTTTTTTTGTTTTCCATTTATCATTTTTGTAATGTAATGTGCCAGATTTGGCATATAAATCAATGGATAGAAACCTGGCAGCGTATTTCCATTCATCCCTTGTGCTCAAATCAGCATCGCCCTGTGCGCATCCATGAGTGTCCGTGTCCGTAATAAATGTTTTGATGAAGGTAATTGCTTGGTCAGACAGTGATCACTGGATGGTGAAAATGAGTCCCGCAGAGTTCATCTCCAGGGACTACATTACAATTCACCGTCTTTGAGACCACCATTACACTCTTTCACAAGCCAGCGCACATTTTATGCCATCTTATCTCCGGTAGACAGATATTTGTGCAAGGATCCTGCTTTATTAATTTATTTCATTAGATGATAAGTTTTGATAAGCCGCCGGAGTTAACCGCCCTTGTGTAAATCACTGAGTCCTCAATGCTGGAGAAAAGTGGGTTTCAGTTCGCTCTAGCGTACTAATGAATTACATATCAGTGTGAAAACAAGGGGATTTGACTGGCGATTAGAGAGGAAGATTGGTTTGGCTGTTCCAGCCCTCTGCTCTCACACTCTGAGTATTGGTCTTTATCGGATAGCTGCTCTCCGCTTGGATATTTATTATTGCTTTCCACTCAAACTCCCCAAACACTTACGCCGCTGTCAGAGAATCTATGCATTTCATTTCATAAGGGGGTCAGATAAGCCCCAGGGTATAACCCTTTCTATATTGCCTTTTTTCCTGACAAGATAAATGCAATACTACAGCAGGTAAATGCAAACTGTTTATTGCAAAAGATTAGCTAATCCTGTATTAGCATAAATCACACGCAGTATGGACACACAGTCTGCTGCATATCAAAGCACACTGCATGGTAAATGTTGACGTTATAGTTCAAATATCAGAAACATATCGTGCGCAACTTAAAATTAGATGGTTTATGATTTGCATTCCGTTTTGGATGCAGAGTCTTTGAAATGTGTTTTAGTGTCATTAATTGATTTATGATCTGTTTTTCAAAATAGTGGGAATTGTTGCCCTGTTGTAAACTGTGAACTTGTGAACTCTAAACAAATTATTACCAGTGTTATGTACTTTCCTTTGCATATTGCTTGATATTTTGTTGCTAGTAGGCCTGTCACAATTATTAAATATTGATTGCTATTATTTAATCAAATATTTGATATATCCATGATTATTGTGCACTTCAAATTCTAGTCACATTTTGCCGCCCAAATAAGGAATTCAAGCGATTATAACAAGACAAAGAAATAAATGCTTTTATAAAAAATTGTATTTCATGTATTTTTTTTATTTTCTTTTATATTAATGAAATATATTAGTGAAATAATACTATCACTTTAATATGTAATATATGAAATAATTACAATTATTGTGCACTTGAAAAAAAAATCACATTTTGGCATCCAAATAAGACATTTAAGCTAATATAACAACACAGTGAAATGATTTATTTTAGTTATTTATTTTTAAAGATTGCATTTATTGAGTAAATTTTATATTATAAAAAAAACAGTTTTATATATTTAAATTATATATTCTATTATTATATTGTATATTATATTACATTTTACTCCCACTTGTGTGGTTTACGTTCACTTTAAGATGCATTTCAAAGTCTGTAAAATGTATGTATAATGTTTTAGTGTCATGAATTGGTTTATATCCTGTTTCTAAGCCTCTGAACCCGTCGTTGTTGTCTGTTCTGAATCTACCAAGGCGTTAAGAGTCATAACAGACAGAGAAATGTGTAGTTGTTGAAGAACTGAGGGCCTCTGTCCAGAGGAAGCATAGCAGTGCTTTGGTAGAACAGCTTAACATACACAAAAGAGCTACTGTTAGGGATTCACGTATGGCCCTTTTGCTCTGTTTTTATTCATCTGCAGTCAGAGATGACACTGTTATGAAATATTAAGGGCTTTCATCCAGCAGTTTCGATTTCCCGGCCCTTAGGGAATCGAGTACTTAAAGCCAACTTTGTTCTGGGAAGAGGTATTTTTTGCCCTCAGACTGGAGTTGTTTCAGCTGTCTGCTTGTTTTAGCAGATCGTCTCTTGGTCATTTTGTCTTCAAGCTGTGGAGAGCAGATGGCAGTGAGAGCGTACTGTCGGAGGAGGCTAAGCAGACTGACACACTAGCTCTGCTGTTAGCTGGGGGAATGACAGAGTTTACAGTACGACACCAAAGTTTTCCTTACTTCAAGTTAGTGAAATGTCACAAATTGTCATCGTTTTTACCAGTGTAATGTACTTCCTTTTGTGCATTGTTTTATATTGAAATAATTAAATATTATAATTAATCCTGTTAATACATAATATTAGAGAATCAAAATGAATGTGCATTTTAAAGTCACATGTTGCCATCAAAACAAGGAATTGTTGTGACTATTACAATGCAATGATATTAGTGCACATTAATTTTATTTACTATTTGATTTATATGATTTGAACAAATAATTCTTTTCATATGAATTAAAAAAGTATTTAGATTAGGTTGTAATATTCAATTAATTTTATTTAGTGTGAATGTAAGTGAGTAATAATAAACATTTTCTAAATTAAACACTAATATTCATATTTAAAATATTAATTAAGTAAATATAATAATACATAATAAGTCCATATTAATATATAGTTGTTATATATTATATATAAATTAAATGAGAGGAGAATATTTAAACATTTAGATTTATTAATATTAATATTTTATTTAGCATGTTACCTCTATGCAATCTTTTCTGGTTTTAAAGGTCTATTGTTAAAAGTGTAGTGATGTGTGAAGCACAGCCAACTCGAATCTTTTACGAAATCTGTGTTAGGCAATGACTGAATTTCGTCTGCAAAAATTTGCAGAACAACAACTAATATTTTTTTTCAAATATTTAAAAAGTATTTGTATATGATGTTGTAATATTTCAGTAAATTGTATTATAGTGTGAATGGAAGTGACCTAAGACCAATCAGAAATAAAATAAACATTGTAAACATATGTCTAGTAAATTCCTAATGAAATGACTGAATTTCGCCTGCAGAAATTTGCAGAATGTGACTACCTTTACACAGTAACAGACAATCATGTATTGAATGTAATTCTTTGACAATTCATTTTGAGCCAAAGCCAAAAATTCTAGCCATGATTGCGACAAATCTGATATCAAAATGGTCATTCCAGCCCAACGTGTGGGGCATTTCCACCCGAAAACCCACTGAATCCTGCTTCACATCCAGGCCAAAACTAGAGCCGTAATCCTCAGGCTGTTTAATACCTTGAAGCGGCAAGACTTGAGCCAGGAGGCAGCAAATGGACATTTTTAAAACACAAACAGGCTTATGTTTTGGAGTTGCTCGTTTGTCTCCCGGTGCCGTTTGTTCCAACAGCTTCACTATCAGCGCTGTCCGTTTTGTCTCCCGGTGCCGTTTGTTCCAACAGCTTCACTATCAGCGCTGTCCGTTCCCTCGGTGTGGATCTGTTGAAGCAGCGGTTTGTGTTAGCACCTGATTTATCAGTGTGAGGCGAGATAAGGCCGCTCCATCACTCTGCTGTGTAATCCTTCCAGTGGCAGTGGATGAGGAATTAACCCAGACCCGCCGAGGTGTCGTCTAATCGCCGCTGTGGGAGCGCTGGCCTGACAACTGCTGCCGGCTCCAGAAACAAGGAACCATTGTGGCTCCTGTCTGTTTCTGCAGTTGTGCCCATTGTGATGGACAGTCAGAGTCGGAAGGACTTAACTGGAAGAAGATTCGGAGATTGAACCGCAACTGATCAGGAACAGAGGGTCCTTTCTTTAACGAAGAACCTCGAACACATGACCCAAGGAGTTGTCATGTGCATAGTCATAAAAAATGCAATCACTTTTTCATCCAAAATAGTAGGGCTTTGTTTCCATATTGTCTACGTTCAACTCAACTCTCAACAAAATAGTTTTTACTGGTGTAATGTACTTTTTTAGACATTGTTCTAAATTCTACTTTTGTCCTTATTTGCCATCTACATAAAGAATTTAAAGTCCCCCTGTAGTGAAAATCAAGTTTTTTATGTTGTTTCTTTGTCTGTGTGGTGTTTTTAATATGCTTTTAGACAAACCATGTGCCAATTCATTAATCAAAACCATTGCTGAGTATTTTCTCCTTAAAAGTGTAGTTTTTTTTTTCCCCATGGCACACTCCCAGAATGGGTTGAAAAAGCCCAGGTTTGCTACGTCACAAACCAATACACCAATCCGGTCAAGGGATCGATTCCTACACAAGCATGCAAAATATACCAATAGCAGCACAAAACCAAACATAAATTAGAGCAAAAAACCCATGAGGCCGTGGTTTAATGTGAATTTAAAACCGCTAACTTGCATTATAACCCACGGCAACAGTGTAAAAGTAGCCGGAGTCAGAGGCCCACCTTTCACAACATCGGCCGGTCTGCACTTCCCCGGCGGTTATGTATGCGTCGCTGGGCGCGCATTACGAATCGAACAAACGGCTGTGTTTAGAAGGGTCGCAGGCATTTTGAGGACACAACATCGTCAAGTAAGTAACGTTAACGAATATTACAGTATTCACTGTAATTGTCCGCTAGTAAAAACATAGTTTTATCAATCATTATCCATGTATGCCATTGTTTTGCATTTACTACATTTCAGTGAATCAGGAGGCGCAGGCTGGTGTGAGTGAAGTGGAGGGGGGGCTAATTTGCATATTCATAGATCCGTGTATAGTAAATGAGGCAAGGGTGTAGTTACATTCAAGCTATTTTAAGGCATGTGAAATTTATTTTCACAAGAAAAAACATTTAAATGTGTCATTTTGATTATCAAAGATAAGTTTTAAGGAATAACATATTTGGCTACAAGGGGGGGGACTTAAGCATATAGAACAAGACAATGAAATAAACACTTTTATTTTATTTTATTATTTTTTTTTACTTTATTTAATCTATTGATTTTGGACATTTTATTACATAAGGTATGTTGTGTTGTTTTATTCGAAAATATAATATTTAAAACTTTAAATTAATCATTTATATACAGTATGTAAAAAAATAAGCTTATTGTGCAATTGTAAATCACATGTTGTCACATTTTGTCATCTAAATAAGAAGAGCTTATACTAACAAATTAAAATATGTGCATGTTATTTTTATTTCATTCATTTTATTTATTTTTGTACATCATTTTTATTTTATAATAAAATATTTTATTTTAAAAGGGATAATATATTTTATGTATAATATTCTTTTAAATGTTTTATATTGCATATGCTTTTATATATTTCAGTAATATTCAAAATTTTACCATTTTATTATTTTTATTTATTTATTTTTGTATAACCATTCAACCACCACTCACAAGAAGCACATTGAGTGCTGCATCGTTCTTGGTCAGCGTTAAGCTAAACCGACTCTTTTACTAGAAGATCTTCCTCTCTCATGCTCTGCAAACTGTCTGGAGATGTGTTTGTGGACCAGAGTGAGATGGATTAGACCCGTGGGCAAATCTCTCAGCTGAAACTGTGTGTGTGTGTGTTAATGTTAACGTGAATGTAGCTCCCTAAACTGTGGCCGGTTTCCAGGGCCTGACTCGAACCCCTCTGGGAGTGAAGTATCCATCATGCATTGCTACGATCTCTCCACACTGCTGACGGCACCTCTCTGTGATTGGCCCACAAACATTGTTATGTTTCCTCTGTGTATACGGTAAAGTCAAAAATCAACTGCAAGCTAGCTTATTCATTGTTAGCGCTGACACTGGCCCTCAGATGCTGATGGAAACTCCTAACTCAGTTACCAGTTAAAATTCAACAGTGCTGTATGTTGCAGGATCTTTTCCTTTGCTGGGTTTTGTCACTTTGCAGTAATATTATTTACTGCATTTGAAATCATGAATTAACAATGAATAACTGTTAACTTTTACATGTACACTTAAAGTTGTGTAAACTAATATTTGTTAATGCAATATGAACATATATAGTATTTTTAAGCAATATCGCATAAGCAAGAGTTCTGTGAGTTTGAATATGAGAAGGAGACATCACTGGTTTCATTTTCATGAATTAATCAGGGTTTTTTGACTAATGAATGAGTCTGTTTTTGAACAAATCATTTGAGTGAGCTCATTCATATAAAGAGAGTCACTTGATTCATTGATAAATAAGTCAGTGTTTCTGAACAAATCAGTGAGTGAATGATTCACTGACTCGCTCATAGAGTCGCTTGATTCATTAATAAATGAATCAGTGTTTTTGAACAAATCGATGAGTGAGTGATTCAGTGACTCTCTCATAAAGAGACCTTTAATCCTTTAATCTAGATGAATAAATGTTGTACAGATCATTGTTAGCTCATAATATCTAATGCCTCAGTTTTGAATTTGCACAAACAGTGCACATTGTATTTCATGTGTCATTTGAAAAATTAAATGATACCGCAAATATAATGAAAGACAACTTGGTTTCATGCCAAAAATTATTTTATGTTTCTCATGGTTCTGTTGCGCTAATGAAATGGTCATCAAATGAGCACCGACACAATAGCGTTGCTAGGTGATCCTCAGACAAATAGACTGTCAGAACATGCCTGAGTTCGCTAATGGAATCTGAACATGGACTCTAAGCGCTCTTAAGACAGGACCAGAGACCAACACAATGAAATTAGAGGTGAAGGTTACTCCGTCAGAGTTACATTTATCTCAAATGTGTCAGTAATCACAGAGGACTGAAAGCACAGTGAGCTCTTAAATTAATCAAAATTGCAGCACATCATCTAATGTTCCAGACAGCAGGCAGATGCCTTTATCCCCAGAGCACAATTATGAGCTAAATGTGCCGTAATGTGCCTCAAGGTTTTCTTAAGCTAGTATAAAAAAATTTTTTTGTAAGATGTTTACCTGCTTTCAGTCTATAGTGCTGTTTGAGGTGTAGTTACAGAGGATTTAATGTAATGATTAGGATGGAATTGGGATTCTTCCCTTGTATAAAGGTTATTTTATTTTATTTTATTTTATTTTTAAACTTGGACAACCAGATCTTTTTGTTTGGAAAAAAAAAAGTGTAAATTCATAATGAAAATGCATCGGGTGGTGCAACAAGCAATTTAGCTTTAGTAATGAAGATACGAAGAATCATTGTGGAAAAAATACACACATTAGCTAACAAACAGTAAACAGTTTGCACTCCTTCTTTTCCCCAAAGACCTGTTTGGTCTGAATTAATATCTCAAAGTACGTCAGTACAATAATAATTTAGCCCTATTCCTGTCCGAATAGGGCTTATGATGAGGTCTTTCTTACACAATAAGGAGACTGTGAGGCATTGAAAAGCATTGCGATTGTAACTCTCTTGGTTTTTGTGTGGTCCTGCAGCTTTCAGTGAGCCACTTCCCAAGCCAAGTGTTATCCGTCAGCTAGAGAGTTTTCGTCTCTCAATCTTCTCGTTTCTTACTCCCTGACCTCTCACCTCAACACCTTTGACCCTCCCATCTCTGTTTATAAACTATATACAATCTGACAAGTCTAAAAGGGGGTGCGCTCCTCACTTTTATACTGTTTGCAGCATTTTGACAGGGGAGTGTGAGAGACACTGAAGGATTTAGGGTAATTGTTCCCTCATCCACATGGGACTCCCTAATTTAGTCTTGGGCGACCTTTGACTCGGCAGCTAAGTCTGTTTTCTGTCCTTTGGCTTGACTGAAATGGGACTGAGGAGGGTATGGAGTTCATATTTATTTATGTAGCGTGTCCACAGGTTTGTGTGTGTCCCAGACATGGATTATTGATTGGGAGGACCGGTTCTGGTGGAATTCTTTTCCTGGGAGGGTGTAGTGAAGAATGTGTCACGGGGTGATGTTATTTAGGGGTGTTAAGTCGTGCTTGTGTGGGAGATGTCCGGCCCGATTAGTGTTCACTTAGCCCACTGTTCTTTGTATATGTCAGAGGAATGTGTTTTCCGTGTGCGTACCGATTCCCAGGTAACGTCTTGTTTGTTGCGTAGTGTTCGGTGGTCTTATTTACCGTGCAAGGTAATTAACTTTTGTGCCGATGACCCCAATTAAGAGTTCTTGTGTTCTAACTGTCTCAAGGAATGGCGGATGATTTCGATATTACAGCAATTCCAGTCTCTTTCGGCTTCTCATCGTTTTCCCAGGCAGCGTTTGGGCTCAATGCAGGTCAGAGGCCAGATGGATTAATCTGAAACCAGGCATTGTACCAAATTCCTAATTAATAGTGGCTCGTCTTTTTCTATTGCAAGCAGAAACACGCCAGGCACCAAAGCCGTGGCATGGGGTATATGTTTTCCCCCCCCCCCCCCCCCCCCCCCACGGTTGATTTGATATTCTGGTTCTGGGTGGATGACGTGGCTCTTCTGTTTTGTGCTTGCAAATATTTTTTTTTTTTTTTTTTTTAAAGGGGTCATATGATGGTGCTAAAAATAACATTATTTTGTGTATTTTGGTGTAATGAAATGTTTATGCAGATTCAGGTTAAAAAAACACATTATTTTCCAAACACTGTACATTATTGTTTCTCCTCTAAGCCCCACCTTTCTGAAACGCGTCGATTTTTACAAAAGCTAATCGGTCGGAAAAAGCCGGAGGTGAGCCTGATTGGCAAGCTAGTCCAGGCATTGGATTGACGATACTCATGCGAATATATTCTTACGCAAATGTTATGCCCCTTACCATACTGTGATGCCCCTGTCCCGGAGCGATGAGACAAAAACAATAAAAAACATTATAAATGAGAAATTTGTTGCATCCAGTGGGGACATAATAAGTGAGTAAAATGACTTTATAAGTTCTTTTTACGCGTTCATGCATCGGCCATGGTAAACATAAAAACTGTCTGCATTTGTGATCGCAAAACAACAAGCGTACCTACAGCTGCTAAAACTCGCGGTTTGATCTTCAGTGAGAAATCTTTAAAAAGGGTAAGCATGATGCGAGTCCAGTTTCCTTTCTCTTTGAGTGTTACAAGCTCTTGGTGCATAACTTCTTTATCTGTAAAGTTGCAAAGACTAAAGGTCTCAAAACCAAAGAGATATTCTTTATAAAAGTTCAGAGTCAGCCACGCATACCTAAAATGGCTCTTTCTAACACGCCCCCACATACCTACGTCAGTATGTGGGAATATTAGCATAATGCCGCCCAAATGGTCACGCAAAGAAATGTATGAATAAGGCTGTGGTTTCAGAAAAGCAGTAGGGTTGATGCAGCCATGTAAGGGGGACGGCCTGTGTTTCAGTGTGAAAAGCAAAAGCACTTTATTGGGCCTTCCGAAAATAGATGCATTTAGAAATCTTTAAGATTACTTACAACAGAACAGAACCGAACCAGATGTTTCGATTTGTAGCAACACATTTTATGGACGACGGTGTGGTTTTGAACCTGATAAAGTATGACACGCTACGAGTATAGGAGGGCTGGCAAAGGACTTTATTTCTAAAGAGAAAAAAAAAAAAAAAAGGGTTGAAATTCCGACTATGCTATGACAATCTGGCGCTTCTGAATCAGCGAATGTAAGTATGTTTTGTTATTAGTTTAAGAATTAGTATTGGCTAATTGACTAGTGCAACTGCGGGTTTTGTTGATAGACCAGCGCAGAGTAACGCGTCTTGTGTGCATGTGTAGGCATGAGGGAGAAACAGAAGGATGGTACTCCACAGTGCTAGCTCGTGAACTGCCATGTCCAGAACATCATTAGCACGTCAAGCCTGTTTTAAGGCGGCGTGTGTACGCATCCTCACTGTGTCTGTACACGCGACTCTGGTTTGCCCTTCGAGGTTGTTAAAACTGATGGTAAAAACTAACACATATATTAACGTATGATAACCTGTGATAAGATGTGAAGCTGGATTAGGGTAAGGGGTGTTAATTTTCCGACGCGTTGCTTGTGAGTGGAGCGGCCACAATCACAACCACTGGAGATCAGCCTTGCAATCAAGAGCACAGCTGCAAGCTGTCAAAGGAGGGAATTTGTTGAAAACGAGCGTTGGAGAAGAGACAGTGCGGGCCTAGCAAGGAACCTAACAATAATGTACAGTATTTGAAAAAAAAATTTGTTTTTTGAACATTAAAGCATGTCAGAAACTCTATTCTGACACAACGTGGTCACCAAATAATTATCTTTAAAATAAGCATCATATGACCCCTTTAAATATGAAAACATACATACATACAGGCTGTGAGTCAGAAATGTGCCGGCTATTGTAGTTCTAATTCTTCCAGGTAAGGAAGGGATTAACAGTCCTCCATAAAAATGCGCTGACACACATCTGATATTGGGAATGATGACAACTGGTCTCGAACAGTGTGAAAATACAATTAAACTACTGAATTTCTAGTCGTGTCTCTTTTGGGAAGCAAAAAAAGTAGTTTGGCGTGTTCACAGGCGGAAACACACAGCATCACAACGGTGGACTAGAGTGAGAGCGGCCTGCGGGCTTCGGGGGGGGCGGGGGGGTTTTTTGCTTTGATGTGTGATTAGCGGCGAAATTTGGGTAGTGGGCTAGTAGAAGGTGAGCAGAAGGGGGAGGTGGGGTAGGATGGCGGGAACGGCTGCGACAACCAAATGTGACGCCCCCCGAGCCTGGACGTTTGCGAAAAGCGCAAAGTTATGTATTTCCTTCAGCGGACCAGGACGGAATAAGACTACTAGGCATGCGAAGCGGGATATCGTCCTCTTTTGGAAGGGCCTAAACAAGAGTAGTTTGCTTTCACAACAAAAAAAAAGGTCTCAAGACGCAGGCGGGGAGGCAACAAACAATACGCAAGCAAGGAAAAAAAGTTACGTCCCTCATTTCTTGCTGGTGGACATTTATGACGGCCGTATGCAAATCGGGTTCCCACATCGTGTACTAGAGAGTAGTGTGGCGTCTAAACGTGTTAGAACGAGCCGTTCCGTTTAAGGTAGGATAGTGGGTGACTTAACTTTTATAAAGAATATCTCTTTGGGGATCTTGAGACTTTACGTCTTTGCAACTTTACAGATCTTCTTTTATGCACCAAGAGCTTGTAACACTCCAAAAGAGAAATGAAAACTTGAAATCGCATCATAAGACCCCTTTAAATTTTGCGTCATTGAATTTAAATCTGTGATTTAAAATGATCTTTCTACATTCATAAAAAAATGTTTTACAAGTAAGTAGCATTACAATATACTTAAGTATATTATTATGTTTTTCCTTATGCGTTGCCTGCTGTTTTGACTGCCTGGGGTAGAATTCCAAAACATAAGTTTTGTAAATTAATAATAAGCATAAATGAATTAAATGACAAAATGATTACTTCAGGAAAATAAGAGTTGGCGATTTTTTGTCCCTCAAATATATTATCACTTATGTAGATGACATTTTATTAAAATAAACTTAAAGGAAAAAAGTTGGGGGGATATGGAGGTTTTCTGATGCTGTGCAGATTTAATTTTTGTGAATATTTTATTTAAAATATTACATATATTATTGTTTATATGGATAGAACAATCAATATAATTAGCTAAATAAGAGTTTTTTATTGAGCATAATCAGTGTGAGATGGTGCACATAAACATAATCAATGTGCACGTTTTGCATTCATGTCTGTCAGTGTTTTGACGTCAAAACTGGATTTTTTTTTTCAAAAATCAAATATAAACCAGGTTTTCTTGTATATTTTTATAATGAGCTGATTTTTGGACCATGACTGTTTTAATAACAAGACTGACTGCACAAAACACATGTCTCTCAGATTGTCAAACACGTTTCAGTCTCAGCTGCCTTTGTGGTCTCCAGTGATAGCTTGTCATTTTCTTTGTCAAATAATGACCATGGACATACAATTTGGTCTCTGTGTGTGTTTGTGTGCGTGAGATTCTCGACAATGCTTGACAATTTAGGTGAAGCGGAAAACACCTAGCCTTTCAGAAAACACACACACACACACATAAACGTGCTGACAGGGAGGGTAGGGGAAAGAATTCGGAAGTAATCTTCAGCAGAACTAGGATGAGAAGCCCTGCTGATGAGGCCTGTTAGTATTGTTCTCCAGCAGCCATTCATTTCTAATCATCCACATGCAGTTGTGTCTTATCTTGCTTTGTTTCCACGTCCTGTTGCTTCGAGCACCTTGTTTCACACTGTTTTGATTCAGACTCTTTTATTGTGACGTTTGCCTGTACAATGGCCTTGGGAAAGCAATACAATATGAAGAAAACATGTTAGAGTGTGTGTGTATGTGTGTGTGTGTACATTAGGACTAATAGAAAAATTGCAAAGATGCTTTGAGAACAAACAGTCCGAAGCAGGAGGAAGGCATCCGGGCTGCGTTTAATTGACAGCAGGCATAAACGAGGATGTTTGCTTAACAGTTATTTTTGCCCCTTCTATCATTGCACGGCTGAAACTAATACAGCGAGGCCACACACAGTTCTCAAAACAGCACCGCTACATCCTTCATTAACGTAAACAGCAAGTAGACAGTTGACATTTCCAGCAAGTGGCCGCCCATCCTGCCACCCCGCTCTATCTCACACTCTTTCTTTGCTGCCAGCCCCCTTCTATCTCTTCCTGTCTGTCTCCCCTGCCAGGTTTTACACATCTGTCCTTGAGATGAGGGGCTGTTGACTCGCTCAAGTAACAGATTTATGTGGTGTTTAAGTTTGGCAGAGTCGACACCTCTCGTTTTGACAGGAGCCAGCGTGAGCTGTGAAAGCGGTTTACACATGGCACTCAGTTTACTGACTGCTCTTCAGATAGAGCCGTTTCTGCCCAACATCATGTCAAATTCCATTGGAATTCCATAAATAAAGAAAAATAATAGGAATATTACCGGTAACTGGCATAAATGACCAGTTTAAACCAGTTATACCATATATGTGACCCTGGAGCACAAAAGCAGTCATAAGTAGCACAGGTATATTTGTAGCAATAGCCAACAATACATTGTATGGGTCAAAATGATTGATTTTTCTTTTATGCCAAAAATCATTAGGATATTAAGTAAAGATCATGTTCCATGAAGATATTTAGTAAATTTCCTACTGTAAATATATCAAAAGTAAATTTTTGATTATTAATATGCATTGCTAAGGACTTCATTTGGACAACTTTAAAGGCAATTTTGTCAATATTTGGATTTTTTTTTGCACCCTCAGATTCCAGATTTTCAAATAATTGTGTCTTGGCCAAATATTAACAAACCATACATCAATGGAAAGCTCATTTATTCAGGTTTTTAGATGATGTGTAAACCCTTATGACTGGTTTTTGGTCTAGGGTCAAATGATAATGTCTGTTTTGGCACGATGACGTATATGGGTATTTATTGATGATTGATTATAAGATTATATATGATATGATTATGCTAGTTAATTTGGTCAACATGCAGCTTATTCACCTTGTGCCACTAATAGCAGCAGCATTATCCATCTAACACTAGTTAACTCAATATTTAAAAAAACGAAGCTGATTAATTTTTATTTAATTTTTATTCAATATTTAATTTTATTTTAAATCTTGGACAACCAAATGTTTTTGTTAGCAAAACATGTATAAATTCATAATGTAGGTGCACTGGTGCAGCAATAAATTTAGCCTTTAGTTTTGTTTAATTTAGTTTTGTTTTTTAGTTGTTTTGTTTTTTGTTTCGTTTCGTTTCATGAAAAAGACCAAACCAATTATTACCACCAGCCAGAAGTTATAATAATAAAAAAATAATAATAAAATAGTCAGTGCTTAACAGGCGGCAACACCCAGTAGTGTGTATTTACCTTACTGGCTGGTTACTTTGTGCGCAAGGGGGATCGCCAGTTATCCTTTTACCGTTCAGTATCTGTTCCCACCGAATAATCCATCTCTCCCCGTGCTCATGTTAGCATCCACACCTGCCAAATGCCTCTCGTGGTCCAGATGCACCTCCTTCATCATGCCAAGATTTAGAAGACTTCATGTGGCATTAGACTGGACCTCTAATGGTTTAACGAGCAGGCTATTAATAAAACCCCATTTACAAATGCACAAATGGCTCACGGAAGAGTCTGAACTCAACAGGGACAGTTATGTGGGACACTGGAGATCTCTTATAGAAATCCGTGCTGAAAGGTAGGCGCGGTGATGGATTGCATCAGTAGATATTCGGTGCGCCTGCATGTCCCCGGCCCGTGTTTACCTATATAGAAAATAAACCCCCTTTAAGAGTGACCCCGTCACCACATGTGCCTGCAACGGCTCCTTTCAAAGCCGTTTAACAGTGACTGATGTCCTCAGTCAAATCCATGCAGTGCATATGTACAGTTTTCTGATATGTGAAGCATTTGATTTAACACTTTGTCATCCCCAGTGACATTTACGCTCGAGAAGCATGCCGATTTCTACACGGGAAATCAAACACGCTACCTGAGCGCCAGTACGAAGGAATAATTCAAAGGGTGAAATGAGAATTCCGGTGACAGTAATTTACTGCTGCTGCTATTCTCATCTCATATGATTAGTCCCAGAGTTTCTATAAACAAATCCTCCATGTCTACACGGATCAATTATTTCTTGTACTCCCTGGGTTTTGGGTTGTTGTGCATATGACCTAGTTGGAGCGGTTTGGCTTGATAATTTCGGCCCGTTTGTTGCCCGGGGATCTGGTGGTCTCCTGTGGGGATCAGTAGACATGGAGTCATGGCCCAGATCCTGGTCTTTAAGGCCAGAGAGAGAGAAATATGGCATCTGTCATTAGTGTTTCTTGCTAAGGACACAAAACAGCCGCTGAGGCGCTCTGACAGACACAGAACAGCTGTGAATGTCATCACAACAGTGCTTGTGTCTTTCCGTGTGTTTGAATCTGCCCTCAGTATTGGCTATGCTGGTACACTGGGGCCCTCTTGTCTTGTTAGAGGGCTGTTGAAGGGTGTTATGTCAAATAAAGGCTGTACACTCAAGTGGCCACAGTGCTAGCAAGTTGAACTAGACCAAGAAGATCTAATCTGGTTGTGTAACAGTGCTGTTTAAAGGTCTGATGGTTTGAAAACATGTTCCATGGTATCCATAGTTTCTGTCATTGTTTCAACAGTATAGTTACTTGGTCCTCATTACAGTTGAGTTAACTATTGAGCAATTAGAAGTGACTGTCTGGAGGAGATCTGTGAAAGGAAACTATGGTACCATGGTCTCTTATGCTCACCGAGGCTGCATTTATTTGATTATAAATACAGTAAAAACAGTAATATTGTGAAATATTATTACAATTTAAAACAACTGTTTTCTATTTGAATATATATTCAAATGTCATTTATTCCTAGTGATGCAAAGCTGAATTTTCAACATCCTTACTTGTCACATGATCCTTCAGAAATCATTCTATATCGTGTAGTGGTGCTCAAGAAACATTTTTAATTATTTATAATGTTAAAAAACAGTTGTGCTGCTTAATAGTTTTGTGCATTTATTTTAAATACATGCATTCATTTTAATATAAAAACTTTTTTTAGTTAATTAGTCTTTTTAACTTGTCTTCCGTTTAAAATATCCCAAAATCCTTCAAACAAATTTAATTTAAGAGGCAACATTGCGTAAGACTTGTTTTCGAAAACTTGTTTTCATAAATTACATCTTGAATACAAAAATAATATTGTCGTACTGCACTGGCAGATTTATTTTCACTTGTTTTTTTAATACTTAAAACAAATGCGGACAAAATACACTCACATTAAAAGATGCATTCTCACGAGTTTTAATATCTTATGCATTTTTTAGATTTATATAGTTATGATAATTATTCTTTAGTTAGTAGAGTGTACTTGGTTTCAAGTATTTTTATCTTTTTTAAATGAAAAAAAAAAAAAAAAAACAGTCCAAAATAAGAATAATTAAAAAACGGTCTATTGGATGTAGTATTCACCCTTTTTACATTTAAGAGTCCTAGGCTAAAGATCTTCCAGTAGTCGGAAAACACTAAATGTTGTCATGTTGCCCTTCCTCCTGGGAAATGTTTCAGGATAGAATGCCAAGATTCGATTTTTGCCTTTCTGTTTTTTTTGACACAGAGCCACAGGCATTTAGCAGTCCAAATCAGGCCGAATCCCCATGTGACGTTTGGCATCTCTTCTGTTAAAGAGCTCTAAAGAAAAACAAGCAGAAATTTACAGGGCAGCGACAACTGTGAAATCACGCGAGATGCGGTGAAACTGGTGGATCGGCAGCCGTATTTGCTGTTCGAAATCCCTCAAACGTTTGTTTCCCATCCGTTCCTTGAGCTTGCATAAGACCCGAGTCCTGTCATCCTCCCTTCCCTGTCTCTAAATCACAACTCCCACAATCCCGTTCTCTCCTCTAGCCTTTATTGAATGCTGTTCGTACTCTTTTTCCTCCCATCCTCCCCTTAAAATTCCTAAGCCCTTGACTTCCAGCAGGCCCTTTGGCTCCAGCTGTGTTTTGCTGATTTCTAATTGATGACTATGGGCCTCTTGTTTTGTCCTGTCATCGGCCGGGGCTCTTTCAGAAGAAGTCCTCTCAGCGCTAAAGTGTTTTTGCTTCGGGTCTCTCCGCCTCCTGTTCCCGGACCACAATGCCCCTGCCATTACCCCTTCGCCACGCATGTCAGCCCTCTGCTAGCTTTATTTAAGATCCGCTGCCCTCCTCTAAGTCCCCGAACCAGCGGAGGACAAGTGTATAAAGAGCAGAGAGCCTATTCATCCCACCTCTCAAGAAGATAGACGAGAAAAAGACGGCGAGAAGAAAAGTGGACTTTAAAGTTCGTAAGACAATCGCTCTCAGGCTGGCTGACATTTCTGACTTTTTTTTTTAGATGTATTAACCGCTGCTAGTTCATCAGGGTTTTGTGTATGCGCTCGTTCAGTGCCAGTCCGAACACAACAAGGTTCCTTCTGTTGGTCGGTGTCCTCCGCCGCTGGACGACTGCCCCGAACACGTTAACAAACAGCTAAATACAGCTGGATAATGCTCTTCTATTGTTCCTGACAATAAAAAGTGGCCAGTTCTTGCCAGGTCTTCGCTCCGTTTGTCCCTAGAGCTGCTATTACTTAAGTGCAGTAAACAGGTGCTGTTGAGGACTGAATGATTAGCTCTGGATATGCTGCTTTAGTGTTTTGGCTCTTGGAGATCTGAACACATTGTTTTTCTGTGATAAAGTCCAAGAGTGAGGCATTCAGGAGCTCAGTTGTTCGCCGTAAGGTCACTAAAGTGCTCCCATAAATGGACAAGTTCATCACATTTCCCAGTTATTTGATAATATATGAGTCTTGAAGAGAAGGTTCACTGATTTCTCAAATAATTGTGCTTTTGATATCAAGATTTTTCTTTTTGTTGGCATGCGCCAAAGTAAGCATTGCTAATATTTATAGCTCAACAAACCCTGAGTATTAAACTTTGGCATGTAACGCTAAGCCTTTTGTGCTACAGATATGAATGATATCTCAAATCATGTGGCTTGTTAGGGAGAGGTGTGCCGTTGCTGTTTTTTTTGAGTGATAGGAGTTATGATTTTTGCTTGGCAGACAATGAAACAAATCTCACAAACTTGTGCTGATGGAGGAACTTGAGACCAGAGTATTGTAAACATTTGGGTTTGGGCACTTTTGCCTTCAGCCAGTAAGCAACCACATAGCAATAGACTAGAAACCACTTGGAACACCTTAGCAACCACAGAACAACACCCTGGCAACCACCCAGAACATCCAGGCAGTGAGTTTTGCATGTAAAAGGACCATTCACCATTGCTTTATACTGGTAAAAATTTTATTATATATATCTATATATATATATATATTATATATAGTATAAGTTTTAAAAATGAATAAATATTATAAGATTATTATATAAGATAAAGATATTGTATTTTTTGATGAAACACATATTTATATCTATCTATCTATCTATCATCTAATCTATCTATCTATCTAACTATCTATCTATCTATCTATCGTCGTCTGTTCTTTTCTTGAGGGAGTCCTAGTTCCAGGTGGGGCTGTTTGTTTGTTTATGTATTAATTTGTATATTATTAAGAGATTTAATTTAAATGTAATATTATAAAATGTCAACTTCAAAGATCAATCATGATGTATGTGTGTTGAAAACATTTTACAGGCAAAGTGAATGAAGACGTCGTTTGTCAAATACAACAGAAATGAACCCAATAAAGCATAAAAAAAAAAGAAAAGAAAAAATCTCATCTGGTAGGTCTTGGAAACTCCGACCACAGCTGAAAAAAGCGTGTCTTTGGAAGTCCTTAATGACTATAATCATTCCCTCATTGGAGGATAGTCATAGTTCTATTAACATTGCATTCGCTGACCATGGATCTCACATGTCAGTGCCAGTGGCTTTCTCTTTATTACAGCGCCTGCTGACGCTTTCATTTATCATCCTCAGGAGCGTGGCTCCTCTGTTTACATGCCTTGTGTTCTTTTAATCTATTCTGTCCTTTGTTTGTGTCGGTCCGGAGGAGGCAGCGAGTGAGATACGGAGGGAGCGGTCGGTTCTCCCGCGGTCCCGGCTGTTCCACTGTCCTGCGTCTGGAGCTCAGAACTGGCAGAGCTCATTATGGA
This sequence comes from Sinocyclocheilus anophthalmus, assembly GCA_018155175.1. Taxonomy (NCBI): domain Eukaryota; kingdom Metazoa; phylum Chordata; class Actinopteri; order Cypriniformes; family Cyprinidae; genus Sinocyclocheilus; species Sinocyclocheilus anophthalmus. Next base: position 199,067 of record JADLZN010008693.1, on the reverse strand, counting down.
CTGATTCAAGGTCTGCCAACACAATCCCAGGGGGCCTGAAACAGCACCGTGTGCAGCGCATACCCCGGCAATCTCTGGCTGTTTTTTTGTTTTTTTGTTTTTTTTTTTTTTTTTTTTTGTTTTGTGCGCACACACACACGGGGATCTAACACCTGCAGAAGCTCTGTTGTGTACACATGCACACAAAAGCCAGGGCCAGAAAAATGGCCATAGTTAAGCGAGGCTCATCAGAGGCCCTCGCTGAGCGCCCGGTTTGCCGCCTCTACCTTCCTGCTGTAATGTTTTCCATATAAAAGCATACTGGAGGAAGGGGGGGTCTAATCCCCTCATTAAGGACAGTCAGTGCTCAGGCTCAGATGGTGGGCTGGCAGAGTGACAGTGAACACGGACGTATGCACACGGACATACATGCACATGCCTGCGCCATCCGTCACTAATGCAGGTTGCTGGTGTCTCCTGCACGTTGTCATGCTGGACATTTCTGGATAATAACATCCGTGCGCAGCGTGATGTACGGCTATCCCATTTCGGGATGCTATCGCTCAAGCAGGTCCTGTCAAATAAAGAAATGTCGTTTTGAAAAATAGTCGTGCCGCCCCCAATCCCTGAAATTCGCTGACAAGGTATTCAACGTATTTAATTCCACTTTCGCCATCCGTCTTTTGTTTCTTCCTGCCTATCATTCCTTAACACACCGAGACCTTTTACAAGACACTGATGGGCAATATTAGTAGCTCGCTCTTCTAGCTTATAGGATTATAAAGACAGTAGAGTGCTCTTGTAAAAGTGATTCATTGACTAGTACATAGGAAGAAATATGATCATGAAGTGGAGCATCCGAGCTTTTAACATCGCAGTTATAAACTTCCTTTTCGTTCTACAGCAAAGTGAAGGTCTCATCCGCAGTTCTGTTGCATTTGATGTTGTTAAGATTGTGCGCCTGTTTGGCAGTTGTAGCTTTGTGTATGTTTCGACAACAAGGTTTTATCTTCAAGATCTGCAGATCTGTTTTTGGCCTCCACATCGACCAGCTTTTTTACAATTAAATTTTTTTTTTTTTTAAATTAAATTTTTTTTTTTTAATTCTTAAATTTTTTTCATTTTTATTACGTATTTATTATTATAAAATATTTTTACTTTTTATTTATCTTTTATAATTTTAATGGTTTTTGTTCCTTATTATGGTATTTTGTATTAAATATTTCCTTTATATATTATTATATTATGCCCAATCATAAAATAAGATACTAATCATTATGTGTGCTTATTGTGTTGTTACATATTTTTATCCTTAAATTTTACTTTACTTGTGCTTATATTTACTTATATCCTTTTTACTCTTATTATTTTGAAAAATTATGTTTTATTATTATTATTGTTGTTGTAATTATATGCAGTTTATTTAAAATTGTAACCTTTACGTCATGGCTTGATATTTACTTAATCCTTTTTACCTCTTATTCTTTTTTTGAAAAATTATGTTTATATTATTATTATATTGTGTTGATGTTAAATGTTTTTATTCTTACATTAGGATCACCGAATGTTCGGCAAAACCCGCAATTATTCGGCCGAAATGATATTACCGTAATGACCCGAATATAAGACAATGTTTTTTTTTTTCTTGGAAATACATCTGAAAAGCGTCGTCTTATATTCAGGGTCTAGACTTTGATATGTCAATAATACACCCACAACAATATGTGGTGCCAAATACGCATAAAACGAGTGTGTAATGTAATGCGTGTTGTAAAGATGGCGAGTAAAGAAAACCTTACAGCTGCATGAGTGGTGACTGTCACGTTAGCTTGATGGGACCAAACTCCCTTTGTGATTTTAAAACGTAAGATAGTACCCAGATTTGAAGACTACAGTAATATTTAATTTCTACTGTTAATAAGATTTTGGTAGGTTGCTATTAGATGGATAGCCTAAATGTCATAATTCAGATAGGCTACCTGTTTTTTTTTTTTTAATGGTATATAAAAAAAGTGTATATTTTTTTTAATGTGATTGTTGTTACATTTTACCAGTTTTTACCATACTTTCATAACAAAAATTAAAATAGGACAAATATGCAATATGAAAAAAATTGAAGACAAAATGTGTTTTACTGAAAAAAAAAAACAAGATTTGTTTTTTAAAAAAACTTTTTCCAAAAGGTACATCTGGAAAAAGTTGGGTCGTCTTATAATCAGGGTCGTCTTAGATTCGACCAATACGGTAACAACAAAAGCTCTTTCGGTGTTCGGCCGAATAAGTGAAAAGACTGAATAAATTGTACCGAACAATGAAATCGTGACACGCTAAAATAGAGGCGCCACTAATGCAAACAACATGTTTGGCAGTTTGAAGATTTAATAACAGAGTCAAGAAAGATGCAAAAATCATTACATTAGAACTGATTAGCACTCTGGCATCGCATGTCTCCGATGATACGGTAAGGGTGATTTTTGCTGTTAACTGTAATGATGACTGAATCGCAAAATGTCCTTAACACAATTAATAAATGACACAATGTGTTCGGTAGTCGGTCTTCCCCGGCCCAGTGTTTAATTTTGTTCAGTTTCAGCTTTGGCCAAGGATTTTCATTTCGGTGCATCCCTACTTAAATTTTACTTTACTCATGCTTATATTTACTTGTATCCTTTTTACTCTTATTATTTTGAAAAGTATGTTTTATTATTATTATTATGTTTTTAGTTATTATTGGTTGTTATTGTCATAAGATTTTTTATTTTTGTATATACATATGTGATTACAAATAATAAATAATATTGTTTATTACAAAAGTTGAACAAAAACATTATGTAGCTGTACCAGTTATAGAAAAAAAAGACTATAGTTGTCACTCTTTTTCTTGTACAACACAGCAACTGTTTAGTCGCAAGTTCGTTAATAGGCATAACGTAACGTCTCTTCCAAATTTCCGTTCCGTTTGATGTTGTTTAGCTCCGTATCGTGTGCCTGTTTGGCAGTTGCAGCTTTGTGTACGTTGGGACCGGCAGATGGTTTTGGCTTTAAGTTTTGCAGCCCTGTTTTTGGCCTCCACATCTGACCAGACTGAGTGACTCGGGTCACTTTGTAGGAGTTTTTTTGCAGACAGCTGCGCTCTGGATTTGGATTTAATGGCAGGCAGATGCTAAGTGATTCTTTGCTGGGTTATTGGCTGGTGCGTACGTCTGTTTAGAAGCATCCTGAGAATAATTAAGGCTCGAAACATGTGCAATGTGGAGGTATTTCAAGGGAAAGGAACGTGGCGGATTTCGGGGTGTACGCGTGGGCGTTCGGTTTGCGAACACGGACTTGCCTTTGTAGCTTGATTGCGCCCTCTTTACATGCAAAACACGTTACGCTTCTTTCTTCTTACCCTCTTTTTCGCTTCTTTCTTACCCCCCCCTCCTCCCCTCCCCTCCCCTCTCATTTGGTTTTTTAGATCCCGTCTTCGCTTAGCGCATCTCGTCGTGTGACATTTTGATGTAAACACATTAGCGAATCAAGGCGAGAGAAACCAGGCGTCAAATTGATTGAGCGAATTCGACTGCGGTCTGCCAGGCTGATCCAGTGTTATTAGTTGTCTGTCTCAGAGACGGGTAATGGGGGCTGACACTCTTTGAACGCAAACGGCACGCCGGGGACCCCCGGGAACCGAAGGGGAGCTTGGCGGATCTCATCAGGGCTAGAAAATGGTGTGGCGCTTTGTTAAAGATAGACTGGGAGTCTGTTTCGACTCCTCTATTAAATTGAAGGTTTCGGCTTGCCGGGCGAGCGAAAGAGAGGAGTCGATAACCTCTCCCTTCTGCCGTTTGATGGACAGCGCAAGAGCGAACGAGTGGGGGGCGAGAAAGAGGCACGCTCTGAATCCCAATTTCATTACACCGAGATAAAAAGAATATTAGATGAGAGATAGAAAAGATAAGATGGGGAGCAAAAGAGATGAAGGCTTTTTTCTCGATGGATCGAACGAGAGCGAGAACCGTCAGTACACAGGACTGTAGTTCTCGTTTTAAGAGGTTGGAGTACCCAGCGCGTCGTGTCTCTCAAGGGCCTTGCTGAGTGAGTTATGAGTCTGTTCTGTGTGTGTTGGCAAATGGAGACGGGGGCCTGAATCCAAACAGAACACACAACCTTGACCAGAGCTAAACCGAGAACCTTCAGAGGCGTGAGCCAAAACATGTGGCAACACAGGCTGAGCCTGCAAACCGGTAAAAACATCCAGCCCGCAAACAAGCATTGTGTTCAGAGATAATAAGAAGTGTTCGCAGTCTGGAATAATAAGAGAGCGCAGGACAAATTGGTAGGAAAGCTCAGAATGTGGCAAGCAATTTTCTGGTTCAGAATAAAATCAGTATGTGGGATATAAACCTGGTTTAGTCATTTGCATACATTGCGGGCTCACCATATGGATTTAAACTCAACATGATGGCTCTCTTTAGTTAGACACAGACAGATCATTTTTATTTGACAAATGTTTAAATTTTTGTATGTTGTACTTTTTTAATATGGGAAAATAGTATATAATACTATTTATAATAATAATAATAATATGAGAATAGGGCTTATTTATTTATTTTACATTTTAGTTTAGTTTTGTCTTCATACCTTTTGTCTGCAGGCTTTGCTAATATACCTTTAATCAACAGGAATGCAAAAACATCTTCGTTAAACATTCGTAGTTACATTTTTTTTTTTTACCTCTATATTTACACTTTTCTTTTTCATTTAGGCTACTTAATTTCCTTAATCTTGCGTCGTTCCCTTAATATCTGGAAATGATGGTTTTTTATTTATTTTTAAAAACTTGTTTCAGAATGTAACCAAGGCGTGCTGTATTTGTAAATTTAACATTACTCATTATGAATTGTTTAGTTGCAATATTCATATTCTCTAAAAGTTCATAGATTATATATATACTAATAATATAAATATAAATATTTTGTCATCAATTTCATCTATTTTTCAACCTCCCTTATATCATAATAATCATAATAACAATAAGATGGGTGTCATCAATTCATCTTATTTTTCAACATCCCTTATATAATAATAATAATAATAAAATGTTTTCATATCATTCATCTTATTTTTTCAACATCCCTTATATAAGAATAATAATAATAATATGTTGTCATCAATTCCTCTTATTTTTCAACATCCCTTTCCAACCATCTACTTTCATTCTGGCATATTACACCCACTTTTCGTGATCCAATTTAATTCCAGATGGATAAAATCAAGTCCTGTCGTAATTGATTTCTCATTGAATATCCTGTTTCCCTCAGATATGTCAGTCTACTCAAGTAAAATGGCGTTTGCAAACGGCAGTGTTGACTTTAATTACGCCATCCACCGGTGTGACAGTTTTATTTTCATTTCAGGGTATTTGGGTAGTTTCATTGTGTGAAGCACACATTTATTATGCCAACATTTTTTGGCAGCCAGGCATAAAACATTCCTGCTCAATACTCACACAAATGAGAACTCTTTCACACTGCACATTTCCATTTGAAAATGAAGACACAACATTTGAACAGCACTGTTACCGCTCTCTCCCGCTCTTCACATCCATAGACGGCGAGGTTTCGTTTGTTTGTGAGCAAATGCCAGCTACTGCAGAAAATCACATGAAACTCTAGACTCTAACTGCATGCCACATTATTTATTTTCTTTCTGCCGAGATCCCCCTAATATTTCAGCTCCGTGACTTTATTTGTTTTGAATCTGCAAACATTTTGATTCGAGGAGAAACAGAAGCTGAAAGCATCTGCTTTCTAATATCTTTGGTAAATAGTAATCATTTACAATTTATTGCCAGTCATTATTGTGACATTTTCAGTATATGAGACTATGGCATGCTTGCCACTGTTATTTATCCACTATGAATTGGATTTTATTAAGTAATGTCATCTTTATTTATGATGAATTGCTTTGGGATAATTAATGAATGCAGGCTTCAGAGTTTCCATGTAGCTGTCGTCTATTATTTATGATTTCAGTTATCATAGTTTGTCACAAAATCAACAAGCACATTTATAATTTAGCACGTTCACCTTTGTTCTTTTCATCGCTCTTTCATCAGCTCTTTGCAGTCCTTTCTGAGTAAGTTGAATAAAGTAGGGAAAACTTCTCATGTGTAGAGATTAACTCATTTTATTTGTCACATGGCCTTAGGGTTTTAGTCTGACCTCATGTTGCTTCGTCAGCGTTTTTGCTGAATCTTTGCTGGTTGCATGCATGCAAAAAGAAATCATGCTGCGCAATAGGGCTGAACGATTAATTGCATTTGCGATAATATCGCGATATGAAATAACGCGATTTTTCAATCGCAGAGGCTGCGATTACACGGTCACGTGACACGCGAGAGTAAAGAGGTGTATTAAAATCGACTTGACGACTCAGATCGGTGTATTACATAAAGTACGGCTAGAGACAGCATCCCGAAAATGAGACTTCGCCTGCTCTCTCTTATAGCTCCGCTCGTCTTTGAGGACATCACCCATCGGTCTAAGCACACTGCTTCATTCGCGGCGCGGGCCATCAGCAGAAAAGAAATAAAGACAACGGTAAACAGCCAAAGGACGTCTAGAATGAGCTTGATCGGTTTTGTGAAGAGCTAGAGAAAAGCCATAGATGAAGTCGTACAGACCCAGGCATGTGCTGGTCATTTAAAAGCTAAATGCTGAAAATATGACGAGGCATATCTTGCTCTCGGCTTCACTCACCGTGTCTATACCAGACACTACAGTTGTGCATCGCGCCACAACAGCTCTACACTGGACGCGGTAAAGCGACTGTTGCAAATCATTTTAATTTTGTGTCAGTACGTCATAAATAGAACTTAAGGCATCAGTTTAATGTCGGGTTTTGTGCGCATAATCGCGCCCAATACAAACGTATGGTTTCACCCGCCGTACGGCTGGTTTGCACATCCTTGTTACAACAGTCCTAGCCACTTACTATCATTTTGCTTCCCTATTGTATTTTGCCGCTCGCGTCCGGTGTAGATACGGTGTTAATTTCGTTGGTGAGGAGGAAAGGCCTGTTTGTGTCCTATGCCTTAGCGGACAGCATGAACCCACAATAAATAAATAAATAACAAGTTATTCTCTCTATGCTATTTTTCAATGTTTCAAGTGATGCAGGTGTTTTTTCCCCCTGCAGGTTTTATCAATTAAAAAAAGCATTAATTTTTCATAACATTTAGTGAAATTATTTGGTACTCTGATGTGGGATGGGGATTCGGGAAATGGGGGCAGATTTTTTTAATAGGTTTAAAGGGGGGCACGACCAAAAAAAAGTTTGAGAACCACTGGTCTAAAAAGTTAACAGACAGTGTTTAAAAAGTACAGTGCATATGTTTACATATGTTTATTACAGTGACTGTGAATTACCTAAAGTAGTGTGGTAAAGCAACAGATTTGTTTTTATATTTCTGCAATCTACTTTAGTTTGTGTGATCTGTTACTGACTTTCATATTAATGTTTTGTCAGTGCTTTATGTTGTCATAATTGTTACATGCTTACAAGGTTGGAAGTTCAACAAATCGGTCAATATACTGTGATTGTAGTTGTTAAATAAAAATGTCCTTCATATCAATTCATGCATAAACCTAATTCATGCATCACCTAATTTCATCGTAACATATAAGCCTGGCCTACAGAAAAGAAAATTTATGTTTAATCGATCTAATAGTGTGTTGGGCATACTACAATGATTATAGTTGTCTTTGTTGAATAATACAGAACATAAAGAGCTTTAAAAAAATAATTGCATGTTAAATCGCAATCGCAATATTGGTAAAAAAAAATCGCAATTAGATTATTTTCCAAAATCGTTCAGCCCTACTGCGCAAGCAGTGTAGTCTGATTCACTCACAAATGACTCCTCTGAACTGGTTCTTTTATTGAATCGTTTATGGACTCACATTCTGTAGGAACACTGACCTCGGCTCACCTTTCTGATATCCCTCCATCCCTTTCTTTTCCATCATCCCCTTCGTTAGAGAGGTAAAAGCGAGGTCACGGCATGAAGCAAACGAAACGCTCCTTGTTTGTGAACAAACCCTGTTTACCTTGATTATAGTGACTTTAATCATTCAGTCTGATGAAATCCTTCGACTGCTCTCAGGTCAGCGGTTGAGGCCAGAACATTTGTTGTGAGTCTTTGGCTTAAAGAGGAATCGATAAGGTACTTCGGACTAAAGGTTAAGCGTGCTAACAGTGGGCTGATGAATGGTGCTCTCTGCTAATAGCTGAGGAAATACCCTTTCAGCGCGTGTCAGGGCATGAGTGATTAGCCTACATCTAAGCTAGCGCAAAGATAAACTCGTTCTAACAGTCTCGCCCTCAACTTGACACACTGACTGAATAAGAGGCTTTCGGATCGTGATATTGCGCCCCGGCCCCCCTTCTCCTCTTCTGTTCGCTCTCATTTGAGCCGTATCTCATTTCTTTAGCGTCTGGGTGCCTCTGTCAGAAGATGCTATCAGTGCGCTCGGACTCTCCAGGGAGTCCATCTCTCCTAGAATGTGCTGATTATGAGCTCAGAGGGTTTCAGAGCTGGTCGGAGATGCATGCAAAGTCTTCTTCATCACATGTCCTTATAGCAAACGTAATGTTTTTTTTTGTTTTTTTCATAACTTATTTTGTGAAGACTCTTTCTTAGAGTTTGAGATATGACTTGTATGTACGTGTTAGTGTGTAGGAAGTGCAGGTAAACAATGCCACTTTAATTTGAAATATTAATTTATTTACAGATGGGCAGTATATACAGTACAGTACCAGGAGATGATTTTGCTCTACACTTTTAGATTTTGCTTTACATTTATCTCTATGCGAAAAAAGGAGACAATATGGAGTAATGTAAAAATAAAAATACTTAATAAAATTGTTCATTATTATTATTATGGGGTTTAAACTGAACTGAAATTTTGATTTGTATTAGTAGATTTTACTATTTTTTTTAGTATATATTTGCAGCTTTTTCAATTAAAATATATAGTTTGAAGTGTCATTTTATTGGTATTTTTTAAAAATAATCATTTGAAAATCATTGAAGTCATTATTAGCTATTCTTGTATTTTTTATAATATTTTATAATTTTTAAACCAATTATTTAATTGTTTAATAAAACGTTTAATTTGTTTTACTACTATATCTAATTCTATTTTTTACTAAATATATAATGTATATTTTTTGATTTTATTAATTATATAGTATATCTATATGACATTTGTATTAATATATTTATATATAATGGTTTTTATGATTTATTTACTATATAACATTTTTATTTATTTATTTATTATATACCCTTAATCAATTTTACTTTGTACATATGATAAAATATAAAAACAATTAAAATAAAAAAATCGAAGATTGTCATTTTTCTTGAATTTCTAGCTAAATTTTGTGATAAGGGTGTTTTTTTTGTGTGTTATTGTTATACTTTCCACTTGTTTTATAGTTTATAAAAAACTAACTGAAAGCCTTCCACCAGTGCACTTGATAGAGGACTGACAGATAAACCGAAGCAGTCTGAGGAGATTTGCTGTAGATTTGTAGATTTGTGTGAGGAATTTGCTGTTACTTTAACCTTGAGTTCTACAAGTCAGTTTCTCTGTGCGTTTCCTCCATCTGCCAAAAGGTCTGAGCTCAAACAATGACACTGCTGTGAATCGATGTGTCTTCAGGGTGCTGAAGAGAGCATGAGGAGGTTCAACTCAGCGCTCTCTGATTTTCTGCTGGGTTATTGATTTCCAGGCCTCTCGCATTCTCTTTATCTCCCTCTCTCTCTTCTCTTGGCCGCTCGCTCGATCCTGGACTCCCAGTCAGATTCAGATGAATCCCGTCCCAGCGGAGCGGCTTATTTTCCTCCCTCGTCTCCTCATTCCTCAGCTATGCTCTGTATTCAAAACGCTGAGATTTCTCCTGGGGGCTTCGAACAAGGAATATACTGTTACAGGCGAGGAGAAGGGAGAAAAAGAGCGAGCCGGTGTTACTAGATACCAGTGAGATCAAATCTATTTGCCTTGCCCCTGAGCAACATTCATTTTCCAAAACCGCTGGACTGACTACGTGGAATGTAGCGGCTCTGAAATGTAACATTCTGTCTTCCTGATTGAGCCGGTTTCTGAGATAAGAGCTTCTGTTTGCTCCTCCAGCATCTCTGAAGAGTTCATCAGTAATCTCACTCTCCTCCGGATGAGCAAAACATATAGTGACTTCATCCCACAAGAGCATTCTGTTTCTCAGCGCTTGCTCTTTCATAAGCTAATGGAGAGCTCATTTGTGAAATTGTTGTTATTGTTGTTGTTTACTTATTTTATTCATTTTCTGTTTTCATTTTAATCTTAGGTAACATTATAGTAGTTTTTTGGATACACTTTTGTGTCCTTGATACAGTGTAATTATACATTTAAGTACTGAGTAATATTAATTAAGTACATGTACTTACTATATGGTTAGGGTTAGGATTAGTTTTTGGCTTAGGGTTAGTTTGCAATGTATTAGCTGCTGGAGTTCTTGTTATTACTAATGTGAGTGCAGTAACACTTGTAACAGGACAACCTTACACATAAAGTGTGTTACCATTTTTCTTTTTTTTCATTCTTTTTTTTTTTTTTTTAATCTGTATAGTTTTTTATTTTCATTTCAGTTTTAGTTTTAGTTATTTTTGTACATCAAATGACACTATCTTGGAAAGGTTTTTTCCCCCTCCAATTTAATGTTTATTTATTTTATAGCAGGGTTTTAATTGAGTTTAGTTTTTAATTTCGTTATTATACTAACTTACAATTGAACTAAACACTCACCATATAAAAAAAAACGTTACTTGAAATAAAATAAACTTTAACTGAAATAAAATAAAATATTAAAAGCTTTTTATTTCAGCTACTTATTTAATAATTTAATTTAGTTAAACTTTATGTACTAAAGTAACTAAAATTAAAACTGAAATAAAAATTGATTAAATACCACACACACACCCCCACCGTAGTATACTACGACCACTAACACCAACCAACATTAACTAACACTTTTATATTTAAAATGAAAAATAAAAACACTATGGAAAATAAAAACTAATTCAAAATATTATAAAAAACGATCATATAATACTCAATTAAACTAAAATAACACTGATTTCAAGTTATGCCATTTTCTTTATGGTGTTAGATATAGTTACTAAAATAACCCTGCGTGGCAGATCAGAGCACAGTTTTGAACTGCAGATGCATGTGAGATTGTTCATGTCTTAAAGGGATACAGAAACCTGTATGACTTTATTCTGTGAAACACGATAGAGTAGTATTTGAAAAGAAAGAAAGAAAGTGAGGGTGAGTAAAAGATGACAGATTTTTATTTATTGGGTAAACTGTGCCTTTTAAACTTAAGAAAAGACCATTTGTTTCTTTCCTTTAATCTCAGGCAGATATGAATGCAATTTCCTTTGTCATTTTTGTTTCCTTTGGGATTGTGCTTGTGAAATAGACTGAAATGTGTCTTCAGATTTTAATCTATTTTATTTTTTGTCATGTCAGGAGCAAACATGACTGAAAACTCTCAGTACTCCCTCATAAACCTCCTGATCACAGAAGTCGTAGTTAACATCCCCCCAGCCTTTCAAAGAGGTCCCCTTTACGTGTGTGTGTGGTTTGTGTGTGTGGGTGTGTGAACAGCAACAAGAAAGGACACAGTAAAAACAAGGGCCGTCTCAGATAAACAAAAAAAAGAGAGTAGACAGAGGATCATAAATGTGCTTTTGTTTGCTCAGGTATTGTGGCAGATGAAAAGTTTTTCAATAGTGTTGGTTTGTGAATGTGTTTGTCCTCGTGTTTGTGCAGGTCAGGTTTAGCCAACATTATGGTGACCAAATGTTTCCCACAAGAGCAGTAAAACCTGAAATCACCTACACTGTAGAGCAGACCAACAGTTCCTATGAGGAAAACAGCTTATAACTACAAATATGTCTTAAATGGGTCCATATGAGCTATTTTCAAGTTTTCTTCCTTTCGCTTTGGAGTGTTACAAGCTGATTGTGCATAGATAAGATCCCTGAAGTTGCAAAGACTAAAGTCTCAAAACCAAAGAGATATTCTTTATCAAAGTTAAGACTCTGCCACGCCCCCCTAAAACGGCTTGTTCTAACACGCCCCCACATATCTGCCTCACTATGTGGAAATATTTGCATAATGTGCCCAAATGTGCACGCAAAGAAAGAAGGCGTGGTTTCAGTAACCACAGTTAGTGTTGAAGCAGCATGTCAGAGACGCTGTGTGTTTCTAGGCACATCATGTGTGTGTGTGTGAGAGAGAGAGGAGCGCGAGAGAGCGACCGCGCGACGAAGCGAGAGAGAGAGAGAGAGTAGCAGAGAGAGAAGAGAGACAGGCCCCTCAAGTGGAGTCAGCTGTTTAACCTTTGGGCTTGTTACTTCAAACACATACCAGCCTTCATCACTGTGGGTCTGTCACGCGACTCTGTTTTCCCCCTTCGGCTGTCTTTTTACATTAGTTTGAAGCTGACGCTCGCGATTATGGTAAGTGTGCCGTTACTTTTCCGATGAGTGCTTGCGGTGTTCGACCAATCAAAATGCACTGTGTCAGCTGGCCAATCAGAGCAGACTGCCGCTTGTCGGAAGGAGGGACTTTGTTGAAAACTATGTGTTTGAGAGAGGCGGGGCATTGAGGACCTACAATATTGTACAGTATTTGAAAAATAACGTGTTTTTTTAACATTAAAGCATGTCAACCTATTCTGTTACACCAAATACACAAAATAGTAATCTTTAAAAAAGCATCATATGACCCCTTTAATTGATATAAACCGCACATGGTTGTGTGTATGTCAAGTAATCCAAAAAGAATTAGTCTTAGTCACAAATTATTCACAAAAAGAGAACATCTGGGGCAAAACTTTTCCTTTTGGGAATGCCCAAAACTAAAAATGATTCATATATATAAATGGTGTTTTTTGGCTCTCACTTTACAATATGGTTGTATACATTAGCATCAGTTAATAAAATAGTTAACAAATAACAATGAACAATTTTTTACACACATGCATTTGCCTAGCTAAAGTAAAAGCATATATATACTGTATATAGCATATATATATATATATATAATGATTTTACTTAGCTAGCGACCTTTGTGTGTTGAAAAGAAAGTTACATTCCAGTAAAGGGATCATCCTGTCATGTGCTGCTCACCTGCCACACATACACACACATCGTGCTCAGCAGGACAGGGGTCTTTCTTAATTAGACTGTGCCAGGGCAATTAAAGTCTCTGTGCTTGACTAGTCCAGTCTGACACATTCTCTCATTTCAGCCCACAAAGACAATCCACAGAGAGAACAAGCTAACATCCCACAAAAACTCTCTCTGTTTCTCCTGAAATAATGAACCTACTCTATCTTCTATCACTTTAACTATCAGTCCTGCTAAAGTCCTTTCATGTGCGGACCGTGTGTGTGTGTGTGTGTTCATAGGAGAGACTCTCTCAGTCCTGTAATCTTTCTCTCTCTGTAATCAGCAGTTTTCTAGGCACTGCCGCCTCCTCCTCATGCTTTTTTGACTCTAATGGCACATCTTCTTTCTTTTAACCACTATTACGAAGATTTTGATGATTGAATGAAAAAAAATGAAAAGGATGAGCTGAACTTATACCTTGTACTTTTCTGTATAGAGAACAAAAAGTCCAGAACAGTTGCGTTTGTGTTCAGTGTCTGCATTTAATTTATAAAAAAAAATTTAGCCTACACACTAAAGGTCCAATATATATTTCAATATTTTCCCTCGCAGTTATATCATTGGGTCATTATACTACATATATATTTCGGGCATCAGGGAGCCGCTATTATACCTGTCATTGAAACTGCTTTTGAATGCACGATCGCTTTTTAGTTTCACTTTCACTTTCGAGATTCGCGATCGCACTTTCAGTTTTATACTACAGAGTGCGTACTTACCACATATTTTACAAGATTAGATGTTTGTCCGCCGGTGCCACGGTCTTGCAAATCATTCGCCATCGTCCTCAGTCATCTCTCCTTACTCTGTTTATGTGGTAAGTTAAATTTTATGAACTGTAATGTAACAGGCAACCGTTACACCGTGTCTACACCGGACGCGACAGTTGTCGTGTCATGTTGCGCCGCATCAGCTGAAGTCTGTCTACACTGGAGCGATAGTTGAAAAACATTTGAAATTTGTGTCAACACATCATAAATAGAACGCGGCAGCAGTTTACTGTCGGGGATTTGTCGTGCCGCACCGCATCCAGTGTAGACAGCACCATTGATTATAATGGGTTCTATACCTATCTGTATATAATGAATCTCTATTATAGATCTGTGGTTCTATAGTATTTTGTCGCGCCGCGCCGGCTCGCGCCGGTGTAGGAATCGTTATTTGTTTTTCGTGCCTTATCAGGATTCATGCTTTGGCACAACCCCCTAACTCCCCCCACCCCCGCCCCCGCCGATGTCTTCGTCCATCGCGATGTTTCACTGTAGACATCGTCCGATGCCAATTTTGTTGACATCGCCCAACCCTAGTGAACGGTATGTTTAATTTGTTTGATGTTCAGTCTTATAATCATTTATAGTGTCTAATTTTTACATGTTTTGCCATTTATGGCAGAAATTTATTTTCAGGCACTCCTTGATTTTTTTCCCCAGGTTTTCACTAATTGTTATTCACTATTGTTACACAGGTCATTCAAAATAACTCTAAAACTAATAATAGAAACACCCTTGTTTGATCTGTGGAGCACATGGGATCTGAGAAGCTTTACATAAAGGGCGCATGGGGGAGGAAAGTTATAAAATGCAATATGGAGACTAATTAGAAGCTCTCCATTAAGACAAGCCCATTTATCTAACTGCCGAGATGGACCTCTGTGTCCGTGGGGGAAACGGGAAGTCACACGGGAGGAGAAAAGGCCAGAACACCCTTGGTATTTGCGTATGTGTGAAGTAGGGAGCTCCGTTTACATCCAACTGGAATAAAACCAATACATCTTCTGTTTTATGTGCAGAGTCCGCCCTACGCAGACTCCCATGATTAAAGAAAGCAAAGAGAGATTCCCCTGTTATCCACAATTTCTCCAGCCATCTGACGGGAACAATTAATGTTTGACCTGAATTCTCTTTTGACGGAGAAAGAAAAAATATATATGCAGGATTCTGAGCTGAGATCACAGGTCCCTTTTATTAGCTCTGATGGGCCCCGACACGGAATTCTGCCACTGGAATATGGAATGAGGAGAAGACGGCTGTCTGTGTCAACCTGGAATTCTGGGAGTACATATTATAGTCTTTGATTCTATTGGTTTTGCTTTCTCCTATACTTTCCTTTCCTCTCTTCCTATCTGAACCTGAAATTCTGAAAGGATCGGGATTCTGTTCTGTTTAATTCTTTTTTCTCTCTCTCTTTGCAAAATAGATAAAAAAGAATTTGATTCTCAATATCTTATTTTCTCTTCTTCTACTCTGTTAACCCAGAATTCTTTTGGGCTAATGGGAATGACTATTCCAAGGGATGGAAAAGTGGAAAAAGTGTGGACTGGGAAAGAGGACTGACTGTGCTTGTTGAGATATTGAACACAGTGTTGTTGTTCAACTCTTTTTTAGCTATTGTTTAATACTAAAACTATTGTTTTTTTGGTAATTTAAAATAAAGCTGAAATCAAATCTAAATGTTACATTAGAACTTGAAAAACTTTGAAAATGTTGACTTGGCAACTAACTGAAACAAGTTGAAGTTGAGATAGTAAAATTACTAACACTAATACTACATACTGCAAAATAAAAATAGCCCAGAGCTATATAATAATAAGAATATAATAATAATCGAATCGGAGAGTACAAAATCACATAACATAAAGGATTTTTTTATAAATAATTTAATTACGTAATTTTGTGGGGTTTTTTTCATTTTTTTTAGTCGTTAATATAATTTCTATATAGCTTATTTTTATAATAATTTATTAAGGTGTTCTATTTATGCTCTTTTACAAAGTCTTGATTTTGTTTTGGGGGTGTACTAGAACGTGCTCTCATGCTTGGTGGTTCGAAAATTGCATTATTTTTCACATAATTTACATGATTAAAATACCTTTCTCCCCATCCTTGCACAAACGGCTCGATTAGTTCCGGCTTTGTTGAAGGTCCGCCTTCCGAAAAACAAAATATGTTGTGATTGGTTAGCTTTCCCAGTGATTGGCAAACAGCTTAGACGGTGTTTCAGTACTGCCACCCCCCTTGCTCCGTCTTTCAACAAAAGCTTTTTGGCGAATCCGTCACTGTTCTCCCTCATGTTGTGGAAGCTGTCCTAAGTAAAATACGCAGCACACAATAGCAAATTTGGGTTATAATGCTCAGGAACATAGTTAAAAAATAAATTGCAACCACTGATTCCTGACATCATCCGCTTTCGGAAGCCCAAACAAAGACGTTTGGGCACGGAGGTGAAAAAAAACAGCATTCCAGGCGGTCTCATGCTGACACCGACACCCAAAGGCGCATGCGTCCGCCGACGTCTTTCAAAAATTTAATACTTATTTTCTATGATGTGTAGCCACACCAACGCGTCTGTACCGGCGGCGCCCAGCTACGTCGTGTTGTATTTGTAAGAATTGTTCTAGACATGCCAAAAATTTGACTCTACAGCACAGCAGCTCTTCTTCTTCATCGTCTCATCTGATGCACTAACTCTACAGCAGCACTTCTTCTTCGTCGTCTCGGCTAATGCGTTCACTCAACTTAGCGTTCTAACCACGACCACAAACGCTCCCATCCCTCCCCACCATCTGTACCCCCAACCATTCGAATTTCTGTAGGCGGAAAATTTAATTATTTTTTAATGCTATTCTAATAGGCCGCTTTGTGATATCACAAAGCCCGGAAACCAACGCTGTCTCCAAAGGAGCGTTCATGACAGTATCTACAGTGTGTAACAGTGGTTTCCCCATACATTTATATAATTTTAAAAAATTTATTTCCATGTATTAATCATTTAATACATTTATATTATTATATTTTTATAATATAGCAACATTTTTTTCTTAAATATATCCCTGCTGGTGGTTTGTATTGATATATACATATACACAACACAGTACCCTCCTCAGTATTAATGTAACCAAACTTTTATTTTGCTTGCGATAATCTCCTTAGTCACACTATTATACAGCCCTATATATATATATATATATCGGGAAGTTAATTGATGCTTATTATCGCGTTAACACATTCATTAATTAACGTCGACAATTATTTTATCGCGCATTAACACAATTTTTTTAATATTATTATTCTTATTATTTTGAAAGTCCGTTGATCACTGCTCTGAATACACATTGACAAACCAGGGTCACAGGAGGGGTTGGATTTTATTTCAGGGGTAAACTCTTCTGGCTTGGGGATTGGTGTCATACGCATCTCAACCATGAGAGCATTTTGGGGAGGGCCCTAAGACTTTGCAGCAGGAGCAGCGCTCACTGTCTGGGAGTCGTATGAAGCGATCCCGATAAAGTATTTAGGCTAAGCATTAACATTCACAAACCACTGTTCACTGTCATTTTTAACAGAAAAGAATGCAACATACTCGTAATCACGACTTCATAAGTGGGAAACAAAAAGTTTCCGATAGCACGTGAAGACAGCAAAGAAGCGCTCTCGCTCAGCACAGTGGAGTGCATCGCTTTTGCCGCTCAGAAATGTTCACACAATCATGCTGCACGTATCAGAAGTTATACCACGCCTCTGAGCCGTGGTTAGCGCTCACAACAACATGCTACCAGCACTCGCCCAAACACATCCCGCTCCTTATGGCGCCCACCTCTTCCAACCGAGTCAGGGACAGCTAAATGAACTGGAGCGATCACACTAGTCAAATGTATATGTGTGTGTACTGTGTACATTTAATGTGTATATTAATGCACACACATACATGTATATATTTAAAAAAAATGTTATGTTTATATATTAAATATCTTTTTATATCTTAATATACTTCTATGATATAAAACATATCATGGTGATATTCGTATCATAAGTTATCCTGGGATGACTGTATGTTGTGTTTTCTAATTACATATAAAAATATACATAAATACACAGTACACATATACTATGTAAACAAAAACCTTTTATTTTGGATGCGATTAACTGATCTAAATATCATTTGGCATCACGTAAATAATATATATCTTTATATATATGCTGCATGCAACGATAAATCGATGCATTATTTTCAAAATATGAAAAAACCCAATAATATAAACGCATATACATATACTAATAACAATGTGTCCTATGTGGTGTAGAATTGTGTATGTCCAATTTGTGTGTGTGTGTATTTTGTGTATTTGGTGTCACATGTTATTTCTTAGATATGACTGAGCGTAATGAACCCTGCGCTGGCCACATACCCCACAACCACACACCACACAACACAACAACACACACCAAACACTACACCACAACAACAACACCCACACACACACACACAACACACGCCACACACCACTAATAGTCAATCCATATCAACATGACATTCCTGGTTCGATTCAGAGAAAGTTGTCCAAGATCCTGGCTTAATTGCATCTGTGTGTGTTTGTGTGTGTGTGTCATGTGGGATCCTGGCGGCACCGAGACGTTTTTGGTGTGTTAGGGTAAATTGGCTCCAACTTTTCGCCGGCCTCTCCCCCACCCAGGGGTCCTTCCACAGACCTCCGTCAACTGAGCGCAGAGTCTGCCAACCCAGACCCCAACCCCCCCCACCCCGTTCCCCTACAAACACAACGGCATGGAAGTCTTCACCCCTCGGAATTCAGATCACACTTGCTGTTATTGATGTGAGGGGTCTGTGTGCGCACATGTGTGTGTTTTCAGGTCAGGGGTGACAGCTGTTGGGCCGCTGTGCTTCAGGTGTCATGCTGGACCCTGGAGGTCATGATGTCATGCCCGAAATGGTGGCCGATGTTATTGGACACACAAGGGTCGAGGGTCATAATGAGGTAGAGGGATATATGTGGAGTTCAGCATCAACTTTGAGTGAACTACTGACGTGTGTCTGCACGTGCCTTAAATAAGCTAGACACAAATTATTAGCATTTCCTTCAGCCAGCAGTCTGATCAGGAGCGTGCATGAGTTCATCCAGCTCATTTATAGTCGCCTGCGGATTTGTCTTAGCGTTTGACTCTTTCTTTACAGTGAACGAACTCCTACTAAAAACACAGGTGTCATTAATAATTCTCTTTTCCATCCCTTCATCCCTTGATCTTCTCTTTGCTCATTTTTATTTCCTTTTTGGAGGTTGGTTTTTTACAGACAGGTCTGTCAGAGTGAGCTTTGAACAAGCGCTTGGACAGAAAACAGACGTGTGTTGGATCACAGGAGTATATTTCTTCTGTTTTAAAGAGGAATTACAGTCAAATTCTCATTTGTGATGATCTAATAAAAAACCCAGAACTCCGAGTTGGGAAAAAGTATCTATCTATCTATCTATCTATCTATCTATCTATCTATCTATCTATCTATCTATCTATCTATCTGTCTATCTATCTGTCTGTCTATCTATCTATCTGTCTGTATTTCTGTCTGTCACGCTGTCTGTCTGTCACTTTGTCTATTTGTCTGTTGCTCTATCAGATAGAGTGATAGACAGCGACAGAGGTAGAAAGACAGATGGAAAGCGACAGAGAAATAGACAGACGAAAGGAAGAGCATCAGACAGACTGATGCTCTATCTGTCTGTTGTCTGTCTGTCTGTCTATTTCTATCTGTCTGTCTTAATGCTTTATCTGTCTGACGTCTGTCGCTCTCTCTCTATCTGTCTGTTGTCTGTCTTTCTAGTTCTCTGTCTGTCTGTCTTACACTTTACCTGTCTGTTGTCTGTTGCTCCATCTGTCCTCTCCTCGCACCCTCCCCTCGCGTTTCCATCTCTCTATCTCTCTCTCTCTCTGTCGCTTTGTCTGTTGCTCTATTTTTCATCTGTCGCTCTCTGTCTGTCACTCTATCTTTCTGTCTGATGCTCTATCATCTGTCTTTCTATCTTTCTCTCTGTGTATGTTTGTCTGATGATGATAGATCTATCTATCTATCCAACACATTCTCATGCTGTTTATTTTAGTTTAGATTTGTGTTAAGTGGTTTATTGCGAGGAGTTCAGCACAGCGAGGTCTTTCCGTCCTGAATCAGGAATGTGGTAATGGATTTTAACAGTGTTCCTCTGTTAGCACTGACTTCACCATGACAGATTTGAGCTATGAGCTTCAAACATTGGACTAGGGGCCGGAGACATGAGTGTGTGTGTGTGTGTGTGCCCATTAACCTGCTGTGTGATGGATGGGACAGGCCTGGGTGAAGGTGGGGGCACGACGTGTGGCGGGCCTGTGGGGTTTTGGGTGGGGATTTAAGCGGAGACAGAGACCTGCTGCTCTCAAACCCGCTGCTAATAAGGTCCACGGCTGGGCAGGTCTTTACCCTCACTGTTCTGTCAGGCTAGCTCTCTTGCTCGCAAAGGGTGAATACTGGAGTTGACATTGAGTCACCCCGCTCTTTTCACTCTTTTTAATTAATACGATTCCATATTCCTTGCTGTATATTTCAGTTTGGCCTTTCAATGCTAAATTGTGAGGTATGAACAGCTCAATCCATCACATAGGTGCAGACCATCGCTGTCTCCATCAGAGGAAACAGTTATGGGTGACTTATGACTTTCCTGTGGCGAAAACGCACCATGCAGAGACAAAGCCAAAAAGCAGATCTATACCTCATGAGGGAGAAATAATACTGCAAAAAGGTGGATGGCATAACCTTTTAACCTCTCACACTGTATCGCTTAGGTGCCAAAATCACTTTGAGTTGATAAATTGTCATAAGACTGGGTCAGTAGGGTCACCAAAACTAGCAGCTGCAGTCAAATAATGGGTAATCTGGTGTGTGACACCGTTTTATTATTATGATTTACTAGGAGATTCTTTCATAATGTATGTGCAGATTCAGGTTTGAGCAAGAAGTTGTGCCACTCAGACTGGTTTATGTTGGTTAGTGCTAGTTGGCTACAGCTGATTACCATATATTACACCAACAAAACACGTATTGTAATTTATATATTTTTTTGTTTTTATGTTACTATATTCTATAGCTAATCATCCTGTAACAAGCTCATTTTTCCCTCTCCTCTCTTTGTCATATTTGTGTCATGGGAATTATATTATTCATGCATTTTAAGTGTTTTCTGTGTGTAGTGTAGTTGTCCACCGACTTAACACCATTTCCATACCATTTTTAACTGTTACGCATACATTGCGACTATTTTCTAATGAACACATTTTTCCCATAGTCATTTGATTTAGTTGTTTGAACTTTACACGTATTAAATACCGAAAAATAATATAAATACGAAGTGGTCGCTCGAGTCCAGGTGAGACGCTACATTTTTTGTCTATTCGCCGCCCTTGATTGAACGAGACATTAGTTCATTTTTTTCCCTTAATGTCATCACATGCACCAATTACAGAAAACACAAGTTAGAGCTATTGTGACTTTGCCAGATTAGGACATTATAGAAAATGCCTTAAATTGTCTAGTATTCAGACTTCTCATATTGTCTGTCGCGCTCAAGTACTTTCGGTAGACAGCAACCTGTTGATCACAAAGTAAAGCATCTCTGAGCTCTTTCCTGGCCGGAAACCGACCCCTTGCAACAAGTTTTAAACTGGATTTGGCGGTATTCACCCCTAGAGCCATTCCTCATCCTCGACCGATACTCCCCAGTTCTGCCGCCCGGCTTGGAGTGAGGGAAAACGTTCGCCGTACAATGCCCGCCAACGCCATTTTACGCGTTCCCAGCTCTGAACCTCGCCCTGCCAATTGGGCCCCGTTAAGTCGGGCCTCTGGCGCCCCCCCCTGGGCCAATCAAGAACGTCACAGAGTCGGTTGCTGAAAGCACACTCCTTCGTTTTTCTTAGCTGTGGCTTAGCGGGTATTGTATTGTTGGAAGGTAAAACCTTAAGCCCAGTCTGAGCCCGGACTGAGAACTCTGGAGAACGTTTTCATCAGGATATTCCTTAAGGGCCGACATTCTTCTTCCTACATCGATCGGCAACCAGTCGTCTGTCCTGAAGCTGAAAAAAAAACCCCACAGCATCGATGCTGCTCCACCATTGCTTCACTGTTGGGACTGTATTGGACAGTGTGATGAGCAGTGCCTGGTTTTCTCCCACATACCGCTTAGAATTAAGGCCATAAAGTTCTATCTTGTTCTCATCAGACTAGAGAATCTTATTTGTCACCATCTTGGATTCCTTCAGGTGTTTTTTTAGCAAACTACATGCGGGCTTTCATGTGCTTTGCACTGAGGAGAGGCTTCTGTCGGACCACGCTGCCATAAAGCCCCGACTGGTGGAGGGCTGCATTGATGGTTGACTTTCTACAACTTTCTCCCATGTCCCGACTGCATCTCTTGAGCTCAGCCACAGTGATATTTGGGTTCTTCTTTACCTCTCTCACTAAGGCTCTTCTACCCCGATAGCTCAGTTTGGCCGGACGGCCAAACTGAGGAAGGGTTCTGGTGGTCCCAAACGTCTTCCATTTAAGGATTATCGAGGCCACTGTGCTCTTAGGAACATTAAGTGCAGCAGAAATTTTTTTTGTAAACTTGGCCAGATCTGTGCCTTGCCACAAATCTGTCTCTGAGCTCTTCAGGCAGTTACTTTGACCTCATGAGTTAATTGTGACATGCACTGTGAGCTGTAAGGTCTTATACAGGTGTGTGGCTTTCTTAATCAAGTCCAATCAGTATAATCAAAACACAGCTGGACTCAAATGAAGGTGTAGAACCATCTCAAGGATGATCAGAAGAAATGGACAGCACCTGAGTTAAATATATGAGTGTCACAGCAAAGGGTCTGAATACTTAGGACCATGTGATATTTCAGTTTTTCTTTTTTAATAAATCTGCAAAAATGTCAACAATTCTGTGTTTTTCTGTCAATATGGGGTGCTGTGTGTACATTAATGAGGAAAAAAATTAACTTAAATGATTTTAGCAAATGGCTGCAATATAACAAAAAAATTTAAGGGGGTCTGAATACTTTCCGTACCCACTGTATTTTAAATGTAAATATATTTGCTAGCTAGTTTGGTTTTCTTGCTGGTAAATCTAAGTTAAAAACCAGCACCAAGACTGGTGTTAAAACTTCTCAAGTAGTCTCCTTTGTTGGGTATCAAGGCATGTCTAGACCACAGTCAATAAGATGCTGAATAATCTTCTAAGACGTTTTGCTAAAGTCTATATTGAGTCTGTAAAGCAGTGGGATGACAAACACACCCACCAGAGATTTCCAGCAGCCTCCTGCAGCGTCGGATTTGGATAAACCTTAAAAACCATTCGTAAGAAAGAACGAACTCCACAGTAATGGAAGTGGGACAAGACTTAGAGATGCAACTTTGCAAAATATGTGCGCATCAAAGTGTTTCCTGCTCTTTTCTCTCCTGCCTTTGTCTTTCATCCATTCCAGCGAGTGCCGCCGCACATCTTTGCAGCAGATATGGAGGATAATTAGACGTGCAAACTTTAGGAGAACTCATGATGGATGTTTTGCTTTTAATAATTTTCTTTGTCAACGCAAGAGTGGTTGCTTCACGCAGAAACCAATGCCATCGATGGCTGACAGCACAATGGAGGATTCATAATCTTATTTCCTTTGAAACTCTCACAGTGAAATGACTGAGCTGTGCTGTCAACACCTGTGCGCTAGAATGATGATTATGCGTCTTAATTTCCTTGTTGTTTGATAGTTTGTTCATCAGTGTCACGTCAGCGTGTTTTTTTCTCCGTCGCGGCAGGCAGCTCCGGGGTTCCTGGAGGGATGCGGTTTACGAGAACAGCAGGGAGCCAGACCGTAGTTTTAAAAGGCGAAGGGCATTGTGAGTGACAGATGGAACATTCTGGTCATGTTTCCATCCACGTAATGGTTTTTGCGTCGTTCAGAAAGGCCCGGAACAGTTGCGTTACCCATCTAGAGCTTTCAAACATGCCCACTTATTTCTATTCGTCTTTCTTAGTCCCTTTATTTTTGAATCATTAACCGAGTGCTCCCCGCTTGCCCCTAAAGCTCTGCAACTTAATTGAAGGAAACAGAAATGACTAGAGAGCGATTTTTTTTCATTCAATGCATGTCATATATTTTTCTCAGATGCATGAATGACAGTATTGACAGATTTATCTGTTAGATACACAGCAGTGACCACATAACAGGGTTATTATAGTTAACTAAAACTGAAAGTAAAATTAAAACCATTAATAACATTTTTGTTACTTGAAATAATTAAATTAAAATTGAAAAAAATATATAAAATTCCTTGACATTAATAATGAATCGGTCGTACATTTAATTTAAATTCAAATAATAAGTTTCAGTTATAATTTATTTTCCTAAATTTAATTTCCTAAATCTGAAATGAAAAAATAACAAAAACTAAAGGTACACGTAAATATAAATCTAAAATCAAAACACACACACAAAACCCGTACTAAAACTTTAACTAAAATTAAAATGAAAATGGAAAATGAAAATTAAATAAAAGCTGAATCATAATATGAATAAAACACATAATAATATCTCAGTGATATTAAAGTACACTGCCACATAGTTAGCATTTTGTTCATATTTTAGACATAAAATTGCTTAAATTTTAGACAATTTCCTTTTTTTTGTATTGTTAAAGTTACCTTATTGTGAAACATTTCATGTAGCCTTTGAAACAACATTTTCAAGACTAAAAGTTTAGTGTTGCGTTACTGTTATTAATGTTACTTCAGAGAGCATAATTTACAGTTTTAACATAATCGAGTATCTGAAAGTTGTTAGGCTACCAAAATGTTTACAACAGCTATTTATAGCTTAACCTTTGGAGCCTTTTAAGACGATAGTACATTATCTGACAGCCTTAAAGAGCGATTAGTGGGTTCAGCCAGGCTTTCTGAGGTGATTCATGCATCGCTTGCCAATATATAACAATAAGACCACTCTTGGCAGCTCTTAGTAAACAGCGTATGCAATATCTCATGCTGGTAATGAAACATTGATTAGACAAAGATCACTGCATTGATTCTGACTCACAGAGAATCACCACAGCAGGAGAACACGGATCTACGGCAGATGCCTTCAGCTAGACTGACAGATGAAATGCCTTTTTCTCTCATTTCAGTCCAAAAATGTCTCATTTTGGCTGCATTTTTGTTGCTTTTACAGCTTGTGTACAGTAGATCTGGAATCTTTCTGTCTTTCTGCTTAAGTTGCTCTGTTCCAAAACCTAGTGTGCTGCCTGCTGAGGGAGCATTTTGAGGTATCGTATGCAAACTACCAATATGAACTGTGTTTCAAACGATAGGCAGCTTGATTATGTTTGATTTTGCCAAATTCTAAGGCAGCATTACATGCATACTACATAAAAAATGCAATCCCAGAATGCATTGTAATCTCAGTTTTTTTTTTATTATAAATATATTTGCATTTATGCATTTGGCAATTGGGCAATTGCTTTGATTCAAAATGACTTAAATTGTAAGTCTCTTCTGTTTGAAATCCAAGAAATGTACACTTTAAAAAAAATATCATCAATTAGTCATGGCAACATTTTTTTCATTACTTGAACTTATCAAATTAATTCAACCAGTATCAATTTCACTTTTTAAGTTGTACAATATTAAACTTGATTTTTTAAATTTTTTTGGCCAATTTTAGTATAATTTGAAATGTCTTGTATAGCAAATTAAAATTTTTAAGGGGGGGATTTGGGGGGGGGGGGGAAAAAGTTGTTTTAGGGTGGAATTTTATTTATTATAATTTTATTTATTTTCTGGAGTCTCCTTATAATAAAAAAAAACACAATAAATAAATAAATAAATCTTTCAAAAGTAAAAAGTCTATTTTGAAGGGGTAAAATGTTTGTTAGAGTACTACATTGAAACACCTATTTTGAAATCAGTAGTAGTTCTTATTTGACACAGAGTTTTTGCCTATGTAGTGTGTTCCAAGTTACTGCCTATGTAAGGATGAATCATTAACTCACAAAATTTGGCACAGAGCTTCTATCTTTCCCTCTTCCACATCTTCTCTAAACAGACGTGATAGAAATACAGTATGGCTTGAATTATGGCAGGGCGTATTTTCAGAAACGTTTCATTTCATGACAAACAGCCCTTGGAAGTGTTCATTTTACAGTGCAGACAGAATCGTTTCTCAGGACTGCGCTGGATTGATTTATAATTCCGTACCTTACAATCGCTGTCTGATGGTTGTTCCTGATACGTACGGATGTCCCCGATTGTTTCATCTATCAGCAAATTATATAAAAACACACATTTCCAGAGTGCTGCCTCATGCAGGAGTACACTCTTGCTTTCTTTCAGCATTTCAATTTACTCCTGCTGTCAGCTTAAAAAGCCGCGTCTTGGCTCTAGCAAATTTTTTTTATCCTCTTTGAAAACAGAGGAAGACTTTAGACCATTATATGGTCTGCAAGTGCAGATTGAGACTGTTTTTTTTTTTTTCTTTTTTTTTTTTACAGAGGCAGACGGTTTGTTGAGTGCTACCAGAGATCGCAACGAGCCAAGAAAGAAGGCAGGGTGGAGGGCTTGAGGAACGGGGCAGAAGGGGAAAAAGGAGGAGGACAGGAAGAGGGAGGAAGAAATAGAGCAGCACAGATGCATTATGTGTGCTTGCTGACACACTAAAGATGTGCTCTTCACAGCTGCACACACTTCAGCAAATGAGGGAGAGCGGGGTAAGATGAGTCACATCTACTAAAGATCTTCTCTATGTAAAGGAGAAATGAGGTAAAATGACAAGTGACATTACAAGAAAGCATCTATTTAAGCATCTATATAAAGGACTTCATTTGGACAACTTTAAAGGCAATTTTCTCAATATTTAGATTTTTCAGATTTCAAATCGTTTCTACTCCAAACATGTATAACAAACCATACATCAATGGAAAGCTTATTTATTCAGATGTATAAATCTCAATAATAATAAAACAAAAAATCACCCTTATGACTGGTTTTGTGGCCAAGGGTCACATAAATGAAAAAAAAAAATCGAGTATATAATTTAATATGTATATCCAACTGATAAACATTTGCCTACATAAATTTACGTTTGACATGCAAAATGCAGCATATCCCCACAATTTACGCACTGGCATAAGTTCCCATATATTTTATAATCTTTTGTTATTTATTTTGTTAGATATGTTTCTTTCTCTATGTATGATAATAGTAATGCTGATGTTGGCGCATACCAAAGTGAAGCGATATTTGATTCATTTTTCGTCTTTGCCGTCTCTTGCCAGCACTCTGTCATGCTCTCTGACATCAAACATTGGATTTCCGCCATACAGTCTGTTTAATATGCGGTGCCGGTTTTTGATTGGTTGACCTGGAATCATTCAAATAAGAGGGCAGTGCTGATCGGCTTGGCCTTTCCTCATTGACTTTAAGTTCCCCACATTGACATTCTGAAAATTGCATCTCCTCGTGCTTCGTCGCAGCGCTCTCGTCCAATCGCACGACTCTTCCGTTACCGACTGTCAATAACGGCCGAGCGCTGATCAAGCACCCAGAATCCTCCCAGGTCAGGGCGAGCGACCCCATGACCTCATTCGGCTTACTTACAAATAATGATACATTAAAGCACAAAGGAGCCTAATAACAGGACGTGTGTTCATGGAAGGGCAGCCAAGGACACGCCCAGCCAGAGATTCCTCACAGGACGGGCTATTAAACAAAGGTCAGAGGTCGCGGTGAGCGTGCGGAGGGGAGCTGGTGTTAATTGCGTGGCATGGAAGAGCTCTCTGGTGCAGGGCAGCTGTTGGGTATAAACTTTGGCCTTCGCAGCAGGAGGCATGACTGTACATGACAGGTGCTGCTCGGCCCTCGACCGCCGGACCCCTTCTCAAGTTTTTATTTGTTTTGATGCGCTATTTTGAATGTTTTGATTGATTTATTTTGGACTTTTAATAGATATGACTTAAACAGCCAGCAGTAATGAACTATATTTCTTTGGCAGATAAAATGTTTGTTGTGAGTGATTATAATAATAATAATAATAAAAAAAGGAAATGAATTATATTATAAAAGTATCTTATTATATGATCATAGTTGTAGTATTACCATTAGTATACCTAGTCTTAATTTATCATTGTTGGTTGTATAAAATATAGTTAATGATTTATGATAAGAACTGTTAAGTAAAGGAAGATATAGCGAACAAAATTGAAGACATTAATTAATTTTCTAATGTTAAAATAACGACAACAACAAACAAAGAATAATCATAATGTGTAATAATTGGTTGTTTTAAAACTATTTTAATTACTTGAATAATTAATTTTTATTCTCAATAATTGTACTTATATTTAATTATTAATAATTCAAAATTAAATGATTTTTACAACAAAATACTAAACAGGTAATAACAATAATATTTTTAGTATAGGAGTATTTGTTAATTATATTTTTTGCTAAACATTAATAAAAGTTGTTAATTTTTCTTACAATTAACAAATTATGTAAATTATATTTCTTTATGTAAATCATGAAATACATAAATAAATTAACTAAATTAATTAGAATCGAATCTAATATATTATGTAACGAATAATGTTGCTTAAATTGACATGCAAATTGTCAGTGAAAATAACAACAAAAACAACACAATAAATGATAATAATAATAACAACAACAACATTTAAAAAGTTGTGATAAATTTGTAATTTTACTTGAAATAATGATTTGATTGATTTTCAGTAATTTTATTATATTTATTCTTAACAATTACAAATATTTTTATGGCAAATAATAATAAACAGGTAATAACAATAATATAGAAGTAGTAGTAGTATTATTTGATTTATATTTTTTGCTGTATCATTTTTATTATTATTGATAAAAACTAATAAATAAATAACTAAATGAATACAACATAAATTAACTATTTTAAATTAAAAAAATGTATCTTTTTTTTTTTTACTTGAATAAATGTGATCATTTTTTTAAAAGTATTTTTTCATAAAGTCACAACACTGTCCAGAAAATGGCACAGAAAACTGTCACAGCTGATCTGTGCATTCCTAGACGTCAGATCGAAATGGATGTCACTATAATTTCCCATAATATTGTTATTTCTGAGGATTTCCTTTGTTTTCTGTGGAGGTTTTGGGTTGGTTTTCGGCAGCTGTAAGGTATGATCTAGTCTTTGGCTATTTCCTGGCCTAAAAGAAAGAGAAAGCAGATTGCTTGTAAACTGCGTCTGCATAGAAGGCATAGTCTCCATTTCTGCGGTGGTGGAAATCACAGACTCTGGCTGCAGGCAATGAATCGCAGAGCTCTTCCTCGGTTTGAAAACGTTACACGATACTGTTTGGAAGCAAAAGGCTTCAATTAGTCTCAATGTGAACACACTGTTTAGAATTCAAAAGGTGATCTGTGAGTAATGACTTTTTATAAAGACCCAAATCTGGACTGAAGTGTAGATCTGGTGACGTGGCATGAGTTTGGGAGTTTGTAGAAATGGTTGCATATGTCTTTGCGTAGGTGTGTGTGTGAATGTGTTTACATGAGTGTGGGTGTGTGAGTCACTTTGTAGGTCACAGACTTTCAGATAGCTATTTGTCGAACAATTACCACACAAAGACTCTTTATGCATGAGGGCAATTCAAGGTTCCCAGGATTTTTTTTTCTTAGTGACTGCTCTACTTTCAGTTTTCCCAATTAAGAGAGATGGTGATTTTGAATATCCTGCACCTGAGCTCTATGAAAACACAGTCTCAGCAAACCAATAGCAGTGGCAACGATTGACGCGCCTGATTAGATTATTGATTAATACAACATATTAGCCATATTTGCAATTAGACGAGCTGGAAGGTTTTAGAATAAGAAGTGAGTGTCCTTTTATTAGAGAAAAAAACATTAGCTGCAACCTTGTATGGCACTGATGCTGGGCAGTCATGTTATCCCAGAAGTCCTTTTCTTGTGTTAGTCAAGGTTTCTTGCACAACAGCAGCTGTAATTTAGTTTTACATGATCATTTTTCACCTTTTCTGTAGCCCTTACAGTAAAACAGGTTATTTTTAACTTCTCTACCTTTAAAATGTCAATTACATCTGTTATGATTGGCATATTTTCAATGTACCAGCCGTCAAAAATACCATATTCTACTCTTTTGCTGCATTTTATTCCCCTAAAGTCCACTTATAATATAGTCAAGGTTTCTTGCACTGGAAAGAGTCATCATTTTGTTTTATATGATGAATTTTAACCTTGAGATATTTGTATTGTATGTCTGTTTGTATTATTATTTACTCCTACTTGATTTTTATTTATTTATTTATTTATTTTGGGGCTACTGTACCTATAAGATTTCTATATGACTGACTAACCTTTTTGCATGTTAAATAAGTTAGAAACGCATAAAATAAAGGGGGTGTTTTCATCATATACATCATATTTAAATATGATGGAAAATCTGTATATATATATATATTAGTGTTGTCAAACGATTAATCGCGATTAATCCAAAATAAGTAATACAATTTTATATATATATATATATATATAGATATATATATAGATATATTGATGGTATATATACAGTATATATATATTATATATATTGGAAGATACAGTATATTATATATATATATATATATATTATATATATATATATATATATATATAGTACTATATTATAACCAGTAGATATTAGGTGTGTGTGTGTGTGGTTGGGTGTGTGTGTGTGTGAGTGTGTGAATATGATTGTGTATAATAGATATAAAAAATATGTTGGTTATATATAAATATCTTATAATACAACTTGATGTGAAGATAAATATATACATGCAATACGGTGTGTGTATTTATATATACATAATTGTACACAGTACACACATATATATTATATAAAAATTTGATTAATCGTGATTAATCGTTGCCCAGCACTAATATATAATATATGTATGAGTGTAAAAACTTTGAGTCATAAAAGATATGTTGACAGTTTTTTTTTTTATAGCTAAAGTACAAATCAGAACTAATTTGCTGTTAAGATGCTATTGATAAAGTTTAACTTTATACTTGCCATATCCGTGTAATACTAGAGCTGGAGATAATTACAGTAAACCTCAGAATCTCGCTTGGGAATATGTTTAATGTGGAGATGACAGATGTAAAGCTGTAAAACGCATTTATATATTCCACAGAGGAGATGTTGTTGGATAGTTTTCACCTCTCCTCGATTAGATGTCTCGGTTCATTGCAGTAAATTGCACTCCTCTGCCTGGCGCGTTTGTTTGTTTGGGTTGACCTGTGAAATTTCCCTCCCTCCGCCACCAAGCGCCATGCAATTAAAACCAACAAATTTAGCAGCGATTTCCGTCTCGTTCCACAATACTGCTTGGCAAATGACCAGCGAAACGAATCGAGGAATGCAGTACAGATATTATTCATTTTGATTTGCTTTTCAGGCATTTCATAGTTTGTTTGCATCCTCCGCTTCAGACAAAGAAAGACGAAACTACACCCGTCCCCTGAGGGCAGAACGTGCAGTTATTTCAGGAGCGGCCCGGCTGGGAATTATTCATTTTCCAGAGGAGAATCAGTATATTTCATCCATTCATCTTCCGCGCTAAAAAGCAAGCAGGCCTCATTCGTCACGTTAGATGGATTTTGTGCAGTAAATGAGCGCGAGGAAAGACCCGCGTCTCAGCGAGAGGGAACGAGGGAGGAAAGGTGTTTGTGTGTCTGTTAAGGGTCAGTTTTCACGTGGAATCTGCTAGTTTTTGGCACTGATGAACTCTGTGTTTGGTGTGGGCGGCCGCAGACTACCTGCTGATGTCATAATGTCATGTCGTGCTGTAGAACAGCTCTATTACCAGCACGCCACATGCCTGCTTACATGTGATTACGAGACATCCAAAACAAACCAACCTACCGGAGGGTGGAGGTGCTTGTTCAACCTGCGTGAAACACCCCTTCCCACAACAAAACAACACACACACACACACACACACACCCCACACACACACACAACACACACACCCTGAAATATACAATGTATATACATTAGCTCTTTTTAGTGAACAGTCTACAAACAGCTGCTTTCTAAGACAGAATTTGGTGATAGCAGTTTGCTAACATGATGTTAGCTTACAGCGTGGTGCTGCTCTTTATATGAAAATACAACCCATATAAGATAAAATAAAAAAAAATAAAAAATCACTTACAGCATTATGCTATAATTATGAAAATGCACTATCTATACACTATACACTATCTATCTATCTATCTAGTTTTTATCAAAAATTATATGTCTGTGTATATTTATATGTGGCATTACAAAACCTTATTCTGTCAAGGTGAAAGATCCGATAAATAAAATTCATATTGAAATATATTTAAATTATTTAATATAATATATGTAATATATTATTTAATATTAATTATTATAATTATTATGTCTTATGTGATAAATAATATACATTAATATATAAACATATATAACAAAATGATATTAATAATCTATAGATATACACACAAACAAAAATGTAATTGCATTACTGCGACATGTTTGATGATTTGAGATAAAATGTATATTTATATTTGCTTTATATTTTTACTATATATGAGTCAAAATATATTTTTGATAAAACTAGATAACAATATAAACTATAATTACACAGGGACACAGACACACAAACACACACCATATATATATATAATTTTATAATTTTTTAAATAATTTTATTCTTTTTTAAAATATTATTTCTGCTCACATTTCTAACGTTTACTCTTTTTTTACTCTCTGTCCATATGTTAACTCTTTCTACGCGGCTGTTTAAGTCTCAGATAACTGTGTTTGTGTTTCTTGTGATTTGTTATAGTTTACTCTAGCTTTAATTTCAGCGAGTGGCGGGCGGCAGACACTCCTGTCCCATTGTGTCGGGGTGACAGGGGTCTGTTTGTGGTAGCGGGCCAATTAACTCCTGTTTGCAGAGCTAGTGAAGTGGGTTGGAAGATGTCTCCCACTCCGTTTGGGAGGAGACCTGAGGACAAGCCTCGAAATGAAAGAAAAATAAGCTGGATCCATCTCAGGAGGATAAAGTGTCCAGTCATCCAAACCAGATGTGTGTACTGCGGCCTCGTCCGGTCGGATCTTTGTTTTAGACTATCACTGGTGTCAAGGTGTTCCCACGAGATAGCAGTAGCTGAGCAGAAGAAGGGAGCGTGAGGGTGCAAACTAAAACAGACTCCTGTGAATCGCCAGGGATGGGAAAGATTTCGCTTGTTAACTGTACCGCCCAGGTAGCTGACTTGGTTTGAATTAAAACGAGTGCATTTACAGCCTCTTTCAGAAATCATTTCAATGTGTTTATACACCACAAATATGAAGCGTATATTTGCGTATCTCCACCACACATCAGCGTGTGTAGTCTAAACACACCACTTCAGTGTCGCAAGGGACTCGTTGACTAATCCAGACCTAAAGAACCCGAGAACTGCAACTTTCGTCAAGTCTTTTCATCGTCACATTTACATTTGGAACAAGTGAGCTCATGGTCCCAGGAAGACTGTTGTCCTCTGGGAGATTAGACAGACCAGCCCCGTCTCGTTCCGCAGCACATGCTGGAATACCTCAGCGCTGAGATTAAAGCTCATGACGTGCTGCAAGAAAAGTGTGCGGTCTCCCCTTAGAAGAAAAAAACAGACATGACCTCAGTCGTAGGTTCCAGAGCAGCGATACGGCCGCCGCTGGGCTCACCTGCTGCGCTTCACTGAGAGAGACACGCGTGCTACCTAATGACCCTTTAAAACAAACTAGCAAAGCACAACAACAACAATAATCAGTCAAACTCTTGTTTCTCATTAAGCGACTTGGTCATTTTGCCGCCATTTATTTATTTGCATTTTTACAATTGCAATTTTTATGCAATTTGGTTTTGATTTTTGAATTGAAACCAACTTTGTTCCATGGATCATAAGTTCAAATTGAGTATGTTGCCACAATTTGCAAATGATGTGAGCAAATATCACTCGGTAGGGACTTTATTTAATATCATGTAATCATCAGCAAAATAACAACAAAATAAACAACATGTAATAAAATTAAATGAAAATGGAATGAATTTATAAAATACATTTCTTTTAAATATTTGTATTTTAATAATTTAACTGTTTGCTATATTATGTATTACTTTACATATTATTTTATTTTAATAATATACCAAATAATACTTGCTCTCTGAGAAAGGTTACTTGTTGCTTGTGAAAATGCACTCTAAAATGTATTTTTATGAATTTATTTAACACAAAATCCAAATTGTTTCATTGATCAGTCTGAGCTCAAACTAAGCAACAAGTCTAATTTCTCAATGAAAAAAATTTGCAATGGGACAAAATTGTATATTATTTTAATGTCATTATTAAAAAAAACTTTTTAAAGTGAATTAATTTTGGCAGTTTTTTTAAACAATTTTTGAGAAAATATTTTTATTGGGGTATAATTTCATATATTTAAAAAATATCTGAATGTGATTGCATTTCTCCCTTTACCTTGTTTACCTAGTAAACAGCACTGTCTAATTACATTTTTATCCTTTTAACATCTTTTTCCCCCTCCATATCACACCTGCACATTGTATTTCGCCCGCAGTCAAGAGGAACAAAGACCTGTAGGCCATGTGAAGCCTTAGCTACAGTAGATACACATCAGGCATTAATTGAGAGGAAATGCGGCATCCACTATATCAGAAATGCCAGCAACAATTATTACGAAACATCAGCTACAAGTGCTCTTCCATTTAGAGCGAACAGGGTTAAAAGGTGTCTGAAATCTCTCGATTTCTCTTTGTTTCATCCCTCTCTCTGTCTGCTTTATCCGTCTCTCTCACCCGCTAAATAAAATGTAGCCCTTTAACCTTGAGCACCTAATGGATGGAGTGAATGGAAGGGGAGGTGTAATGAAGAGAGGAATGAGGAAATAAAAGAGTGAGGGTTGTTAATCAAGCCCGAATGGTTGATGGGGGAAGGGGGCAGTAAAGAAATGGTGTGGGGGTGCAGAATGATGGGTATGGCCTACAAACTCCTGTGCACTGTTGAGGAAACTACCTTGAAACTAGCGTCCCATTTTTAGCAGCAGAGCAGGATTTATCAGGCACAATAGCTATGTTTCCATCCACATATTTTAATGTGAATTTATCGCATAAAATGCTGGATGGAAACTCCAAGATGTACATAAATGTGTATAAAAAACATGTGAGCTCAATGGAGTTTTTTCTTTTTTTCTTTTTATCCAATAAGAAGACATACAAATAAACCGCGATGGAAACATTTACCGAATAAATTCCTTGATGTGCATCAAACAAGTAATGTGACTTTGCCTCAACAGATCATGTGATTGGAAATCCAGTTTCCCAGGAAAAGATGGTTTTATTCATTTGAACGCATGGGATGAAAACTGCTTTATTCGCAAATGTTTTATGCAATATTCAATTTTCGCGCAAAAACTAATTTCGCAACTTTGGATGGAAACCAATAATGACGATATCAGGGTAATAACACTACAAAACCGCTTTCTTTGATTAGATGTTTTAAACTTTCTTGAGGTAATTCTTACTGGCAAGAATTCACAGTGTACATATGTGGAACTGGCCGACAAGAAATGAGAACAAATGTATCAACAGGAAGCTGTTTTTCTGGATTACTCCCATGACAGATGTACGCATGATAACACATGACCCGACCCAATTAAAGTCCCTCTGATCAGCATAAACGCACACACCCCAGCACACGTACGCAAGTGTCATTTCTCTTGGCTTAATAGAGCCAATTACTGAGTGAAACGCTTGCAACACAAAGCCTTATGTAGAGCTCATTGAAATGGTAATTCTGTTGTTTTTAATGGCTATGCTTCATAATGAAGTAGGAGTGAATTAATTCTACACAAATTACGTGCGCTGTGGTGAATTATGCTAATATGAGAGCTTGGACAGGGACGGAGATGTAGAGAGAAGTGTAATTGTTGGTTTATAGTCTCTGAGGTGGTAGGCACTTCTCAAATAGTGCTGTTGAACTAGAAATATGGATATGGATATATTCACAATTTTATTGACCATTTGACTGCTGATTTGGTAGTGTTTGGAAAACCCAAAATCTACTTAATGTTGCATCCATTCATAGCATCCATCAGTGAACATTTATTAAATGCTTAAATCCAGTGCTAAAATTACATCTTCCAGATAAAACATAAACTGACTATTTCAAGCAACATATAATTAATACACCATAATGTATAACTATATATATATATATAGTGCTGTCAAATGATTAATCGCGATTAATTGCATCCAAAAAAGTTTGTTTACATAGTATATGTTTGTGTACTGTGTATATTATTAGTAACTGTAGATCATAAAATTACACACCCTACATTATATCTTTTGAAAGATTTACATGTATATTCAGTTATTATATTATAGTCTTATATTCTTATATAAATAGATTTAATAATAAACCATAATAACATAATCTTTTTCTTAAATATATATGCAAATGTGTTTGGTATGTATATATACATAATAAATATACGCAGTATACACACATATGTAAACAAAAACTTTTATTTTGGAAACTTTATAAACTAGGGCTGTCAAGCGATTACAACTTTTCATCTAATGAATTGCACAAAGTGCTGATTAATTAATTAATTAATATAATTAATTGCACATCAAATTTGGCTGAGCAGTTACCCCCAAAAGATAAAGTCATTATTGTGTTAAATGAGAAAAACATTAAATAGACATAACAAAAAATAGCTTTAGAAAGAAATATATTATTTGATTTAACATAGAATTTATTGCACACAAACTTTTAAGCTTATTTTATTTTTTCCAAGAAGCTGTATCTGAAATGCTATTTATATATATTTTTACATACAATTTATTGCAGCTCAGATGTGGCATGAATGCATTTACACTGCAGTTACAATTGCATAAATAATTTCATGAGATGTTGGGTTTTAAATGGGTATTAAAGGGATAGTTCACCCAAAAATTAAAATTCTGTCATCATTTACTCACCCTCATGTTGTTTCAAACCTTCTTAGGAATGTATACTTTCTGTATTTTGGCTAAAACTGTGGTTACTGTAGTAAATCTTGTAAGGGTAGTTCCATTTTTAGCTGTTCTTAGCATATTTGAGCAGTCTAAACATATGAGCTCAGTATTCGGTGAGTATAACCCTGGCACTTGAACTAACGCTCACTGCGCTGCAGACTTGTTTGACATGACTAATTAGTGTTCAGCGGTCCTCCCTTCACCCTGACAGTGACCAGAGCTCCTCATGATTGACACCGTCCAGATCCGTTCACGAGGAGGGATAGAGTTTCTTTATCAAGGACTCAGAGAGACTGAAGTTCTCCACAAGGCTTGGAGACCAGCGGCGATGCTGGAGAGCTGAAAAAGGCAAAAAGAAAGCATTCCTGAGCGGAGGAGAGGACGGATCGAATGACTCAGGGTCTCGTGGTGACACTCGCAGTCATGGGGTGTCGGGTTCCAGGCCT
The DNA here is from genome assembly GCA_018155175.1 of Sinocyclocheilus anophthalmus. Lineage (NCBI taxonomy): Eukaryota > Metazoa > Chordata > Actinopteri > Cypriniformes > Cyprinidae > Sinocyclocheilus > Sinocyclocheilus anophthalmus. Next base: position 161,432 of record JADLZN010008693.1, on the reverse strand, counting down.
GGGAAACAATGACTCTGGCATCTGTCTGGCGCGAGGGATTCACAGCGCCGATGGATTGTGTTCCCGAGTCGGTGCTGAGGATGACCACGACTGCATCGGAATGTCTTTAATGTAATCTGGTATATCCACCTCTCACCCTCCGCCGCTCATGTGATACCTCAGAGCATCTTTTATTGGAGAGTTTACACAAAAGAAGCCCTCACGCTGTTTTGGTTTAAGAAGAGGCTCTTAGGCACTGAGAGGATGCTGGGAAGGTGTTTGGATGAGGTAAAAACCACAAGACATGCTGCTGATTTGACCACGTCTGTAGCGTAGATGTAGTTATCACTATAAAACAGTCCTGTATTAATCACATTTTAAGGATATTTGTTTGTTTTTATAAAATGTTTAAAATAATTATTTGTTTTATTGTTTAATATATAAATTTTCAGTGTTTCAAAAATACTTAAAAAAACTTCTTTAAGTTTTACTTGTAATAGTATGTCAAATTATGAAATTAAAATGGATGCTGAATGCAATTTCATGTTAAAGCATCACAGTAAATATATAGATATAGATATAGATATATATATATATATTCATAAAAGTTGCAAACCATCAGTAAACATTTATTAAATTATGAATACCTACTCTTCGAATTGACGGCCTAGTGACTTTCATTTCATATCTCTGACATTTTTTAACAAAATTGATTTTTGATACATTTATATTAGCGTCTATCACAACTACCTGTCAATGTGCATTTGTAACATCTGACACTGAAGATCTTCAGACTTTGACATGTGACACACAGCATTAACCGTCCGCTGGCAAACCTCTCGATCATGTCCGATCTGCTCAGCTGGCTTTATTGGTGATATTCTCCTTCAATTCCTCCTTTTACACTGACGCAGGAAGGGAGTAAATTAGAGGGCAATTGCTTTAATTTAAGGCCAATTAGATGCCTTCCCCCTCCCTGAACTCTATCTCTGCAGATGTTATCTGTGGAGAAGCACTCGGGAACAGTCCTCAAGACAACAGAACGACGTGTGGAAGTCCTTAATTTGAGGGAACAGACCAACATAAACATGTAAAATGGACAATGAAAGGAATGAATAAACAAGCACGGAGCTGTTTCCTGAATAAATTTCATATGAAGGAAACAAAAGGACCTTTGTTCTAAAATCAGGAGTTACAGTTTCAGTTTGGTAACTTATCATGTTTTTTTATTAAGTCATACTACATATTAAATATATAGCATTTTTTATTATTAATCACACTAAATTAACATTATAAATTTGTAGCCCATTATTTATTTATTTATAAATTGTTGATGATGGATGCTGAAATGAAGATGGATGGAAAAAAATATGCAAGTAGAGGACAATTGGATAATCTCTGACTGAAACAGAATACTTGTTCTTGTTTTGAGTATCTACAGTAAACCTGACAACGTGATGTATTAAGGTTTTCTGATTTTTAATGAGTGGCCCGATCTCTTTGGAAGTTGGCTTGTCATCAGAGAAGTTGGATCTCGAGTCACCTTCTGCTCAGTCTTTGCGGTTGTCTTAGAAACACGGATAAGGCCGCGGTCACATCCCTGGTGCGGGTCACTGTTCTGTCTCAGCCGTCGGGCTGTGGGCCAAAGGCTCAGGGGTCGATCTCCGGAACTGCACTCTTCCATCTGGCTTTCATTGAACTTGAGAACAAGAGCATGAAGAAGCTAATAAGCCCTGCACTGGGACTGAGTGCTTGTTAGAGTTTCTCTTTACCCGACTGTCAATGTGGAAGTCGGTATGGATGGTTTTATGTTAAATAGCTCTGTTTTTGTCAATAAAGCCACAGTTGACTCTCTTGGAAAAGTCACACAGCAATTATAAGAAGATCTGAAGAAAATGTGAGTGGTGTTTGTCCATACAAAACTTAATTCTATATTGTTAGTGTGTTGTTGTTGGTTTCCAGTGTGTTTCTATGAGTTTCTGAGGTGTTGAACACATTATGTGGTTGCTAAGGTGTTCTGACCTGTTGCTAGGTGGCCCATTTTAAACGTTCCCATCTTCAAGTCTCTACACTGGACATTCTCAATGAGTATTTTTTGTCGTATTTTCCAGTTAAATCCAGTCACACTTTATTTTTTAGGTCCAATTCTCACTATCCCACTACCTAGAACGACACATGTTGTGCCATAATAAACTCCTTATTACTGATCATTAATAGCTAGTGAGGTAGTTGTTAAGTTTAGGTGTTGGGTAGGATTAAGGGATGTATAATATGGTCATGCAGAATATGTGCTTTATAATTACTAATAAACAGTCAATATTCTAGTATATAATAAGCAATTAGTTAATAGTGAGAATTGGACCCTAAACTAAAGTGTTTCCAAAAGTCCTTAAAATAATATAACTTCATTTGAGAAGCAACACAGCATAATATATTCCGTAGGCTTGGGTATCGCTGGTTATCCGATTCGGAAACCGGGACCCCTTTTCTCTGTGCTCGTGCTTCGGATGTGTGCGCTGCATGCAAACAGTGCTCAAGTGCTTTCCCTTCCTGCGCGTAAATCGTTTAAAAAATCACATTAAAATGCGAACGCAGGAATCGTTAAGCGGAATCGTAATGCACGTGTCTCATCGAGTACCCGGTTCTTGAAAATTTGGAACCGGTTCTAAAACAGAACCGGTTCTCGATACCCAACCCTAATATTCAGATATGTTTTTGGAAAATATATTTTTAGGATGAGTGTATTTTGCGCGTTGTTTGTCATTTCGTTTAAGTATAAAGAATTGTTTTAAAGATTTGTAGATATTTATACTGGAAAACATGCATAGAACACCCTATTAAGATGTAATTTTTTTCGCAGTGTATGAAATTCTGGATGATCAGGCCTCAATACAAGTCTATTTTTACACCTGTTTTAATGTCTGACATATGAAAATTGCATGTCTGAATGTCTTAGAAAAGTAATGGCACAAGTTTGTATCAAATATATAAAACACTGGTGCATATCTAAGTATAAGGATTATTAGTTAGGATATTTGCCTTAGCAAGCACCACTAAAAATGTACATATACATTTCAGTTTCACCAAACATCCAACATTCAGTCTGCTCATAGATATATTTGAACAACTCAAGTCACGTTTCATTTGAAGCTTCTCTCATGCGCTGAATTTGTGATGCTTATTCTCATAACTTATTCCCAACTATTGAAATCTCAAGGTTTTAGCGCAGCCTGTTTAAAGCTGAAGTGTATGATTTCTGAGCGCCAAATTGAGTCTCTGCATATCAAGCTTGGATTGGAGACTGTATTATAACAGAAAAAAAGACACCCTTCACCTTTAAGTGAAATATTACGGTGTGTCTGTGGTGATCGACTGTAAATGGAGAATCATCACGGCTCTTTTGGCACAGGAGAAGGATGTTCAGGAGGTGATATCGCACATTTAGAAGCTCTGCCGGCGATTGAACCCTCTGCTGTATAAGTTTGTCTGTGTGTTTCTAGCTACATGCACATGTTTTTTGAATGAATGTCATGCTCCATCCATCTTCCTGAGTTATTTCATTTTCTCTCCATTACTGTAGTTATTGCATTGAAAAAGAAAAACACCTCAGGTCAGGAAATTAGCTTCTCATGTTTTTACCCTACTAGTCTCTCTCTCTCTCTCTCTTTCTTTTTTCGTCACTGTCTCTTTCTCTCCTTCAGACCCATCAACAAAGTTCAATGATGGAGTAGCTTGAATTTTTGACCTCATCACCCCAAAAGGAAACAGATCTGGAGATGGTGATGAATCCCAGACGGCCTCGGTCTCGCCCGCTGAGGAGCGTGAGATATGATGGAAGTGTGAATGAGCGGCGCTGACGGGTTATGCGTGGACTTCCACAGGACAGGCAGACGAATAGTGTTCGTGTTTGCTTAAGAGCTGGTCAGAATTGAAAAGCTGTGATTGTGTGGAGACAGAGACACGGTGATCTGACCGAGAGCCGTCCAGAACAAAGTCAAGCTGCCAGTCGGTAACCAGCAGAGAGATGACATGCTAATAACTGTCAACAGAGGTTGGAAATTGAGTTAGGCACGCAGAACTTCTAAACTTCTTTGCAGTACCTTGAGATTTGACACCAAATCGAGGTTTGTTCGTTGTGCTGTGTTCATTTTTGGGTCGTGGTTTGTACCTTTTTTGAGAAAAATATCCTTTAAATTTAGTCAATATTTCATCATGTAACATGACCAAAAACAAATAAGATCCAATAAATAAGGCCAAAACGCTCATATGAATTTATTATCCAGAGACCTCAAATAAAGTACAAAAAGTGCAGTGTGCAAAACTATTTTTTTTTGTTCTGCGCACTGCCAGAAGTTTTTCTACTTCATTTGAGTTGTACTTGTGTCTGGCGCTACACTTTTCCAGTCTCTTCAATCATATGACATGACAAAATAATAGTTTCCCCCCCCCTTTTTTTTTGTTAATTTTACAAAATTTTCTTCTGTTAATTTTACTTTGACTAAAATGTAAATTTAATAAATAATTGTACAAATATGAGTATAATAATAATATATAATATATAATTTAATTCAGTATTATTTTTATGTACTTACAGTAGTCTTATTAACTAAGATTAAATATATATATCTTTTTAAAATATAACAGGTTAAATTTGTTATTTTTCCCCCTTCAAACTGCAGAATTATACCAAATATTCAACCTTTTTATATATTAATTTAAAGATTATAAAACAATTTTTTTATTGAAAGACATTATTCACTATAATTGTCTTTTTAGATTTAGTTTTTCCAAAGTAACTGTTTGCTTTAACATCTTACTTTTTTTCGTCAAAGGTATGTTTTAATTCAAAAGGATCTAATTATTGTGATCAGAATTCATGTTTTTATGCTCTTTCTTTGTTATCATTGACAAAAAAATTTTTAAAAACAAAACTTTGCTTGTCAAACATTTTTGAATGCAATTCTGTTGACAAGTGAACACTGTTGTTGCAGTGTGTCATTTTGGCATACAAAGTTTCAAAAGCTTTGACAAAAACGGCTTTGTGTCTTTTTTGTCTACTTTTTGAAGAAACAAAGGGTTCCTGAAGTCATGAGATCATAGAGCGTGGATCACTAGAGCTCAGATGAAAGACTATTGTGGACTTATTTAGGTTTTCTTAATCTCTATCTGAACAGATATCTATCAACCAACCTACTGGTCTTATTTACAAGGTCTTCAGGTTGTCATCTCCTGCCCTCATCTTCAAACCCTGTTGAGACACAGAAATCAGACGCACCATTTTTCATTCAACATCCTTGATGTGAAGAACTCTGGGTGGTCCGAAAAACATGGGAACGATGTTAGCAAGAGTCAACGATTTGGTCTGAATAATGCACGGGTTATGTATAATCAAAAACTGTAGCTCTTTATTATACGATTTTTCACAACTGGGCGACGTTTAGGAGCGGGAGGGGGAATCGACAAGAGTAAATCCTGCTTGTGTAGAGTGTTCGAGATCCCGACTGCCTTACACACGCCAATACAAACAGAAGTGAAGTCATCTTCACTTCGCCGTCCCGCTAAGAGCAGCACGCTTGTCAGCCAACACAAACAAAACTGCCGGTGACCTCCGGTGCCTGTGAGTTTTTGCCAGTTCCACTTTTATAGCCTGTGTTAATCAGCCTCAGAATCAGTTAAAAGCATTTTACGTGGCCTTGGTGAGTAAGATATTCAGTGTGAAAAGAATTAGTTTGGATTTAGACGTACAAGAGTTACTCGGATAGTTTCTGAAAAGAACTCGAACTTTGCGTTTCCCATACAACGACGTAACTCGCTGATAAACTACCATAGTATGATGCATTGTTGTGGAAACGAACTAGCTAGTCACGACTGTTTGCCGAACACGGTCGCATCTCCATCATTTGAACCACATTGGTTCAACAACAAAAGGCCATTGTTAATGTCGTCACACGCATGTGGTGGTGGAATAGCTATTTAGCTATTTACCGATTAGACATCTCTACGATGCTGCTCTATTGAATATGGCACCTGATGGCTAATTTCATATTTTTGTTCCCTGCCATTTAGCTTTTTTTGATGTTCGATTCATCGTGGGTTCCCTCTTACATCATACTCCGGGGTTCCCTTAGGTATTTATGCACAAAGTGCACTCTTCAAAATGGTGCTTATTGAAGACGCACAAAAATACATAGGTTAAAATGCATTTATATTTAGATAGAATGCAATATATAGATTGTACTGCATGTTAGCTTGCAGTAGTAGTTAGTTATTGAAGCCCATATGTCTTACTAACAAGAAACTATTCTTAAACCATAGGTCAAGAGCTGTAGTTTCTACCACGTAAGTTTGTGACGCTGTTTGCGAATGTTCGTTTGAACTATGGTTTCGGGAAACACTGAATCGTTGAACTATGTTTGTAACAACAGAACTTGCGACCATAGTTGGCTACAGATGCTTTTGGGAAATGCACCCCAGGATGGAAGTTCCTACTGCGGCAACGTCATGACATCGATAGATCCCATTTGAAGAGCGGGTCTCTCGACTTAAACAAAGCTTTAAAGAGCGTGCGATCAAATTCTCGCCGTTTCACGTGGTCTGCGGACGTCCCGCGACCTCAAAAACATCCCCTCGCCAAATCTCAAAAGCATTCCGCTCTCAAAGGCAGAGATGAAACCGCACGATTGTGGCTGAAGGATGGTGGAGAGGTTCTGAGGGCCTATTCGCTCAGCTATTCACACATCAAAGGTGAATGTCAATGGGCTGCTTCGTATTGTCATCTGCTTTTGTGTCGTGCAGGTGTGCTGCTCTGATCCAGCAGATGTAGAGCTCCCAATTCAAGGCTTGACAAGAGGAACGTCTTCCCCCTTGGGGCATTCATAGGCAACAGGAGAGGTTCAGGTGTTCGGGGTCTGAAATATAACGTGTGGACTGACGGTTTGGGCTTAGTGTTAAATATTTAACAACAGATTTCGCCTGTGGCTTGGGATTTTGCTTTATCTTGCTTTGGGAAAGTAGAGCAGCTGGGATCTGGGAGGTTTGTTGAGTCCCCCATGGATCATTTTTTTGGCCCGCATTTGTCCTTATGCAGTGAGGGCTTGGTTTTTTTTCTTCGTTTAGAGATAGCAAAGGTTGAATCTGCCCTGCTGGAGCGTGTCCAGTCACATCTTCTAGCATTCAGAGCGGAATACAATGTAGCATTTTAGCTCGCTGATGCACTATCAGTTATTTGTTGTCATATTTTGGTGCATCTTTGGAGTTTATACATGAAACGCTGAGGCGCATGAACGGACTGTTTGGGTCTTGGATTGAAATCACGCTCTTATCTTTGCAGCATGTGGAACGCAGCAGAGTTTATCTTTTCCTCTCATCGCACTGTTTGTTCTGCCTGCACTGAACAGCCCTTTGGTGGAACTGTCTTTGGGTGGCTCTTCATCTCTTCACTGGACTGTTAAATTAGCCATAAAAATGTCAATATATAAATAAAAAAGCTTATCATACTGGTACTTCCTGTCTAGCTGACCACCTTTAATTGCATTGTGCCATGTGATGCATTGTAGTTTCATTTGTCAAGATTTGTGCTCTGTGTAAAGCTACAAAGTCCTTTTTAAAGAATTTCATGCTGATATTTCTAAAAAATTCCACTTTCCAATGATCAATTGCCATATAAAATCATCGTAAATTGGAATTTAACAACTGTCCCCTTCTGAAAAACATAGGAAATTGTAAGATAAAGTCATACAAATTGGTAGACTTTAACTGAGTTGTCTTCTTGAAAGATAATTATAATGTAATTATGACTATTAATAATTAATTTAAAAAGGAAACTATGATGAGACCTTGGATAACTTGGCCCGATAACTGGTGGATATGTTTTTAGAAAATGTTAATATACAGGTAACACTTTACAATAAGGTTACATTTGTTAACATTAGTTAACATGAACTAACAATGATAAATACCAAAACATTTATCAATCTCAGTAAATATTGATTGCAAATTTTCAAGTTGTTTCTGTTATTTTATATTATTTAATGAACATAATCGTGGCAACTTGTGTTTTTATATTACTTTATCTCATCAAAATACATTGAGCTATTTCATTTTTTATGTTATATGACATTCAACTCATTTTTTAAAGTCAGTTTATTATCATTTAAGTTGAAAAAAAACAACAACCTAAAAATCAACAGAACTTGAGTTTTTAAGTGGAAATAGGTGGAACATTTTTACAATGTAACAGATTAATATAAGCATAATTGTATTGCTGATTGATAGTTAATGTTTGTTAATGCATTAAACTAATGTTAATTAATGAAACCTTATTGTAAAGTGTTACCAATATACATAGTCATCTAAAATATAAAATTGTTTAGATAGAGGGAAAAGGGAACAACATGCTAGCTTTTTCCCTTGTAGTTTTCTTCAAAATGTGCAGATTTGCTAATACAGCATGGAGACAGGTCAAAAAAAGCATATTTAAGATGAAAGAAAAGAAAGCATTAATATAAAGTTCCTAGTTCATGTCAGCGTGTTGAGTAATATATAAATGTATATTTATATTAGCATATAGTTCAAGCTGTCATCAGCAGTTCGTTGTTAAACTCACACAAATGGTTCCGTTTTGTAGAATGACCCACATATTTTCTCCAGAATATCAGACTAAATATCAGCCTATTGTTTGGAGGAAAGCACATGTTTTATGCTAATGCCTTCTCTCTAATGTTTCTCACTTCCTGTCTTACTTTGTTCCGTTGGCTTGATAAAAGGCACCAGCGCTCGGGACCGTCCGCTGACAGCAGGCTTACACAGGCAAAGGATTTTCTAACATCTGTCACTCTCTCTCTCTCTCTCTTTCTCTCTCCATTTATTATACACTCGTTTCATTTCCTCCTCTTTTTTCTGTAGCTTTCCAGATGTCATCTCCTAACCAGTCGCTGTACTCTATATATTAGCAGTCTGTGTTTTACTCTAGTCTTACAGCGGCATTTGTGTGTTTTTATCTCTTTTTTTTTCTTGGAAATGAATGGGTTATGCAGAGGTCTTCACTTCCGCTTTAAGACACCAAGCCACCTGCATAAAGTAGATCAGGCAGGACAAAACATCTGCAGTCACCCAATCAGATCGGAAACAGGCTTTAGAAGAACAACAAAAGAATCAAAATTGAGTTTGCGATCATTATTGCATTATTTAATTTGGTTAATATGAGAATTGTAAAATATTTTGAGCATTTTTAGTCAATTGGCAAGTCTAATGTTTTGTTTAAGTGCAAGCAAATCAATGAAAATGGTAGTGGAAAAGCTTGTTGATGTTTTCAAGCTCGTTATGAACAGTAAATCTGTCGCCTTCTGCAACGTTCAGTTTCTCGTCTGACTTGTGCCTCAATAATGCAAAAGAGCGGTCGATACGGAGATGTATTTAAACATGCTTGTGCTTCAGTGATCTCCCATGTGCTTCCTTTGTTTCGAAGGAGAAAACAAGGAACCACATCAGGGGAAAAGCCTGGCTCAGCACCATACATTTTTAGGAATATTCTGGATTTTAGTAGTCCTACGTTTTGGCAGGGCTCTGTAGTGCCTGAGGGGGAAAAGAATCGTAGATCATACGGCAGAATGTCTTTATGATGAACAGTAGCAAAGTCCGCTGTAAAACGAGAGGAGGAGAAATCTATGGCTTTGCTCAGTGGCAGATTCGGAGATGACCTGCGACCCAGTTTTCCACAGTCTTTCCGCAATATTTGGCTTTGTCGAGGAGCTCTGGGAATATTGTAACGAATTTTGCAATATTAAAGCAACATCCTTGTTTGCTTGAGATGCAGAATTGCATAAGATAATATTTGTTTTCAGAGTTTATTTGAAAGATTATATTTCTTATGCCACTGGCAATTTTTTAAAACCATAAATCTAACTAAATGACAGGAAAAAAATATTTAAATTTAATTCAAGATATATTCTCTGAAAGCCTTAATACATATGTAATTGTGTTTCTTCTGAAGTAAATCTTGTTTTAAGAATATGCACATTGAAAAACAAGATAGAAATACTGATTACAAAATAATAATAATAATAATAATTACTTATTATTATTATTATTATTAAGTTAGTAGTAATATGTTTTATTATTATTCATACTACTAGAAATAATTATAGTTTGGTTCCATTTGTGTTATTTTATTTAATTTTATTAAACTTTAATTCACTCTTGATTCACTCTAAATTACCAACTCTTCAAAAAAAGAAACCACTGAAAAAACAGAACAGAAGTACAGATAACAAGATGATGATTATTATTATTATTTATTTTATTTTGCAACTTTCTTCTTCTGTAACACATAATTCGTTAAAGGGGTCATCGGATGCCCATTTTCCACAAGTTGATAGGATTCTTTAGGGTCTTAATGAAAAGTCTGTAACATAGTTTGGTTAAAATTTCTCAATGGTAGTGTAAAACAACACCATTTTACCCTGTCAAAACTGCTCGTTTGCAGAGCCAGGCCCAAAAGTTTTGGTACATTTTCCTTTAAATGTTATGAGCTCTGCTGACCCGCCCCTCTCTTCCGAGCTCTCTCAAGAGACTGTTACTTTAGCCGCATTCGCGTGAAACTTGCTAGTTAGCACATTATTAGGAAAGGTGATTTGCAAAGGTTCATTAAAAAACATTATACTCACTTCTTCTGTAGATGAGGCTGGATCATGAATGATTTGCGCGAACATAGACGCATTTATGTAGATCGGGGGTGCATTCCCTTCAGAAACAAATAATCCACTGCGAGTTCAGCGGCTCAGATGTCGGGAGTAAATGAGGACTGCTATGTTCATTATTACATCCAACAACAAAACACCTCAATCGCTTAGGAGTCATTCTTGTCTACATCTGCTCCGGCGGTGAAACAATGGTGGACTGATGACAGTCACTCAGGGCGGGTCTAATGTAAGACACCAGTCCAGTCTGTGCTGAAACCCTGCTGTCAATCAAACTATCGTGGGAGGGCCAGGGTCTGTGTGACGTCACACAGACAGGCATCTGAGATCAGCTCGGTTTGAGAAAGGGGAAAACATTTAACCAGATTAATAAAAAAATAAAACACTGGGTGGATTTTTTATCATATGAGGGGTGGTTGTTGACACAGAACACTGCAACACACTTTGTTCAAACAACTTGTAAAAGTGCATTTAGCATCCCCTTTAATTGACTGTCATTCCCGACTCTTTAAAAACAATTGTCCTTTTTTCCTTCTCTTAAGAAACCATTGAAAAACAAGACAGCTAAGATTATTATTATAGTTTGTTTCCTTTTTATTTTATTTTATTTTGCAACCTTCTAATTCGTTAATTCACTGTCATTCCCCACTCTTCAAAAATAATTGTTCTTTTTTTTCTTTGTTCAAGAATGCCACCAGCCCTGCTATTTCCATCTTTACACTCTTTCCACATTGCTTTGTCTCTCTCTCTCTCTCTTTCTGTTATTCCGCAGCCATCCTCTCTGAGTTTGAGATCCTTCTTAAAGATAGGGGATATGAGCGCTGTTTCATCTTCCCTGGGCTCATCTGGTAGAGGTTAGCAGGCATGTGGAAGCCATTGGGCTGAAGACCCGGGCTGATCAGAGAAAGATGTGCCCCTCTGGATCTACTGCTGCACATGTTTGAATCCCGGGACCCTTATTTGCTCAGTCTCGCTTTCTTTAACATTCCTACCCCTCTCATTCTCTCTTTCCCTCTCCAATTCCCCCCATCTCTCTCTCTCCCCCTGTATTATCTCGGTCTCTCGCTCCTTGTTTGAGAGGTTTGGTGAGGAGGCTTTAGTAAAATCACTTATGGAAGCATCTGTGATTATCCAGCGGCCTGACAGATTGTTTCAGACAGTCGGTTGTACTGTTTGCAATGTCTTCAGCTGAATTGAGTAAAAAAGATCAGACTAATTTTAGAAAAACATACTAGTATTAAGTCATTTTATATGTTACATTTGCTAAAATGTGCATGAATTCAATTGGAAGTAATGTCAGCTGCAAATGTTTATAATTTCTTGACTCATTATTCGCCAAATTTGAGACATTTTACAGAAAATTTGACCTTAAATACAAAATAGCTATATTTTATATGATAACTGAACTCACAAGATGAAGTCATGTGACAACAGTTTTTGAAACACTGAGCCATTGAATAATGGCTACTCGTTTCACATACTATTTTTTTAAACTAGTATGCAATGCTAGTATTGTAAACTGCGGAGTTTTCAGTAAGTAGTAGGCTAGTATTCCATTCCCAACATAGCCTGAGTGAGTATCAGTGTCTGTCTTACTGTAACCTTCTAGCTCTTGTCACTCTCTCGCTCTCTTCTCTCTGTCTGACAGTGTTTTATGACAGTAAAACAGCCTGTATTATGTTTCCTGCTCATGTGACTGACGTAATCCCAGTTTCTCATCCTATTCAGTGCATTACAGTCTGTCACCCGCTCTCTGCCGTTCTCTCTCTCTCTCGCACGCGGACAGTTCGAAAAACAGCTTGCAAAATAATTAGTTACAGATACACATTGCCAAATGGATACAAATGATCTCAACAAACTAAAATCTCAAACCCAGCTTTATTTTTTCCACCAACTGGCTTTACAATATTTTATACAGTACCTCATCTACTGCTGGAATAATGACTATTCCATTTGGAATGTATGGTGTGTAATTGTGTTAATTTATTTTACTTTGGGTTACTTTTATTTTATTTAATATTTTCTTTCTCTAAATTGTTTTTTTTAAAGGTGGTAAACGTGAGTTTCTCGCATCAAATGAACAAGATAATTTTCATGTTATTATTTAAATCTTTTTTTCTTTTTTTAAAATAGGGTGGTAAACTTGAGCTCATCATCAAGAACAGAGACTTTTTTTTAGTTTAGTTTAGTTTAGTTTTTAAAAAAACGGCGAAAAACTTGAGCTGCAAAATCAAAATGAAAAAAGATTTTTTGATGCGCAAGTGTATGAACATTTGTTTCATAAAAACTGGTTTTATGTTGTGAAAAAGCAAATTTTCTCTATACAAATGTGCTATTTGCCATCAGATATTATTATAGTAGGGAGCTTAATGAGATAAAGTGAGTAGTTTTTGATATTTGTTTGGTCATTTGATCAGTCAAGTCCTTGTTGAATATACATTAACAAACTAGACTGTATAACGTGTCATTTTAAATGCGTCATTTTACTTCACAAAGTACAAAAGTACTTTGCATTTGTGTAAAACTTTTTAATTAGAAACAAATGGCAGAGTGCACCTTTAAGAAGACCTCACTGACTGATCTTCTTGAGGTACTAGGGATATTTTTGCTGAACAAACTGAAAAAACGTAAGAAAAACAAACCAAAGTGGTAACCAGCACTTAGTCGAAACCACTGATCCTTTCTTAGCGATCGCGCTGTAACTTAATGTCCTGATATATCACTTTACCCGTCATGCTGCCAAGACACAGTATTGGCCTTAAGAATAAATAATACATTTGTACTGGCAGCTCACCGCAGTCCCTGATCTCCAGACCCACGTCTCCAGAGTCTTCTGACGGGAAACCAGAACACGGTCGGAGCAGAGCTGGATTAACCCGCTCTCCCGCTGCTATGGGCCGCACAATCTACTTTTGTATACATATTTATGTTCGTTTTATGTGGATTTATGAAGATGCGTTTGGTGTTTATGGCTTTGGCTCCCAGAAAACGAAAACGTGTATCTGTATGTAAGACGATGGAAACAGCACACAGGCTGGATAACTACTCCAGCTGTTGGGTTTTCTTGGAACGCTTCCTGCTCCAATATTTCACACACGCACACATTTATTTCTGCTCGTTACTCTTGGTTGCAAATATGTGGAGATGGTTGCCCAAAGCTCGTAGCATCTAATCCTTTTGTCTGATTTCGCCTATTTGTTTATGTGTGAAAATCAGATTGTTTATGTATGTGGCAAATCGCAATTTTGGTGCAAAGCATAAGAATAAAGCTCCAAATCAAGCCAATAAACAATACAATTTTATCCCAAACAAAAGAAAACCTAACACTGGTAGCTCTGACCCGTGTCTACACCATTATCTAACCACAGAGGAAAACTTGTAGAGAGTATGTGGTGTGCTGTGTGTGTGTAAGTGTGTGTTTCTGAAGACCTCGGGGTTATGTTATGGCCCCCGGGGCCCGATGCCCCTCTGCGTGCGCTCTGGAGGTCGTCCTGCTCGCTGTGCCCTAAGCAATGTCTGCATGCTGCATTTCTGCTTCACTTTGGAGGAAAATAGCTGGAACATACAACACTACGCCTTTGTGTTTGTACTGACAAGAGCTTTCATTTGCTCAACTGTAGTTTTCTAAACAAATCATGCATTTGTCCCACCACCAATTTTGCAAGTAGAAACTGGAGATGAATGTTTGACCCCAAAGAGCTCTAACAAAAGCCTGAATGTAGCCACAAAATTAGTTTGGTTTATCGTTGATTATGGTTTTCCACAATATGTCCTGTTTTATCCATGAGGAATGGTAATACCTCTCCTAAATATTTAATTTATTTTATTTTATTTTATTTATAAAACAGGGCAGTAAACTTGAGCTGTGCAATCAAAAGTAGCCGAGGATATTTTAATAGATTTTTTTTAATCTGAAACTCAAATGCTGAATTATTGACGATGAATATGTGAGTGTATGAAACATTTGTCACATAAAAACAGGTTTTATTTTGTGAAAAAGCTAGATTTTTTCTTTAGAAAGTGCTTTTTGTAATTAGAATAAAGTGGGTAGTTTTTTTACATATTTATTGGTCTTTTGATCCGTACAAAAATTTAATAATTTTGTTTTATTTGATTTAATTTTTATTATTTGAGCTGTATTTCCATTTAAATTCTGCACATTTTTTGTGAGCTTTTTTAGGTACTTTTTTGGCGTTTTTTTTCGACTCTTGAAATTTCCGTCAAGCGTTTTTTTTTTTTTTTTGTGAATTGCAAAATGGTATGTAAATGTCAATAATGGACTTCTTGCCATACAGTAATTTGACATTACTAATTTTTTCAAAGGATCGACTTAATGATTTTTTGCCTGAACGATGATCAAAAGGGACTACAGTCATATATATATATATTATAATATATATATTATATATATATATATAATATATGGGTTGTTGACTATATACACAGTACATGTGTCCTATGTTGTAACAGCAACATTTAGAAAACAAGAATTAATATATAGTTTAATCATGACAACTCTCGTAAGATTTTAACATGGTGATAGATATTTACAGTTTGGTGGCATAGATCTGCTGCTCTGCTGCGAAATTGCCGTTCGTTGGTTAGTGCTGTAGTTTGTGTTAGGCTGCTTCTGGCAAGCAAGTACAGGACTTGCTACTGTCCAATGGCCTACGGCGGATACGGTGCCGATGAGTATTTAAACATCTGTTTTCTGCCAAAAACATACAAATACCTTAGCAGATCTATACATGTGAGCTTGGGAAGGCTGAGGGTTTCAGAGGAAGCTCTAGTGCATGCTAGCCAGCCATATAAATGCAAGGCAATAAGCTCATTGCTGCATATGCAGCATGAACCAATCAACTTGTGCCAAGTCGTTTAACTCTCTGAATATCATCAGTTACTTTACCAACCCGTCAGCCTGCGCCCATCTAAGTGTTTCTGAATGAACTATCTATTATATCATATACTATAGATATATATATACCACACACAAGACTCTAGCATTTTGCACATGCAAACACCTATCACATTTTGATCAGAAAGTGTTAAAGTCCTATTTGTCTTGGATTTTCGGTGAGACTCATGTTATTCTTGCCGTCCACTAATTTAAACTGTCGTTTGTTGCTCTCTGCTGTGGCAATTTACCCACATAGCTACATGAGGACCTGTCAAACGCTCTGCTGCACTGCTCTTGACAAAAAAATAACCCTCCACACAAAGCACCACCACCACTCAAGTGGGCCGATATGACTTGTTTGGACAGTATATTTGAAAGCATTGTGTTATTATTACAGCACAGTTTGTTCACCCCCCTCGCCGTCAATGCAACCCTGTTGTTTGATGACGATTGTGAACACACACCCTGCGGCGCTTCTGTTAATGACAGCGGACACTGAGCACTGTGGGAAATGTGACAAAGGCTTGATCAAACTAATAGCTACTTTGTATTTCGTCTGCTTCAGAGGTTAAAGGAAAAAAGCGACTGGAGACCATGAAACAGTGTGTTTCCAAAAACAAACAAGTTATATGTGATAAATGATATGGTACTGTTTGTTTTTAGCTCTTTTAAAGAAAAAGTTCACCCAAAAATGAAAATTCTTTTACTCACTCACTCTTAAGCCAAACCAAACCCGTATGAACAGAAAATATATTTGAAAAAGTCAATAGGGTCCAAGCAACCACAGAAGAAGAAAAAAAGGATTCTGATTTGGAATGACAAGTAAATGATGACAGCTTGTGAACTGTCCATTTAAATGAGCTACATTTTCCCAGAATGCCTTGCTGCATGTTTAACGTGACCCCAAACGTGGGTCGTAACCTCTTGCCGTTCTTCAAGTACCTACGAACAGCTCTGAGCATGTTAATAAACATGCATCGTGAATAGACTCTCTGTCTTTAGGGTCGCCAATCTGAATGAAGCAGGGGCTCGTATCAATAGCTGTTTCCTTTCAGGTCCTCTTCCACTAGACTTGATGAATTAGCCCTTTTCTTAGTCCTCCACCCTAAAATAACAGGTCACTAAAACCTGACAAGGACTATTAATCGACTGAAACCTTTCCAACTGCATTCGTTTGGCATCTCCAGCGACTTGTTAAATGTTTTCATAATCGTAGCAGGTTAGGCCACGTTTCAATCCCTGACGCCCACCGAAATGATGTTTCCCCCATATTTGTTTATTGATAGTAGCGTCATTGTTTAAATCTCTTGATTGGAGCTTCCCTTTTTTCCTCTCATAATCCCTTCCCGACAAAAGTTCAGCAAAGTCTCCCAACTCTCAACTTTTTTTCTCTATGTTAACACTCTTTAGAGCTCCCAAACGAGTTATAAGACTCTCTAAATCACCCAACTGAAGTACACTACATGTCCTGTACCGTGTCTGCCACCCCTAAAAAAACAGGTCACTAGGTAATTGAATAGTTAAGGGAGGACTTGTCCTTCATCAGCGCCAAGCAAAGCATATGGCAGTAAAATCATGCGCCTGCTGTTTCATTTCCACAGGCCCCCTGAGGACTAACAGACCATGGAGGGGTTGAAAAGAAGCCTTTATTTCCACACACACATCAGAGAACGGGCTGCGTTTTGAGGTCACTGCGAGAGTGATAGGGGAGATTTGATCTGAAACGCCACTGCTGATGTATTTGGGTGCTTCTTTTGGAGCGTTCGCTCATTGCCGGTCTGTTTATTTCCTCGCAGCTGAAGCATATGGCACTGTTTACCCCATCGTCAGATGCTGTACACACATGCTCAATAGAAGCTTTCGATATTGCTTCGTTACCTTTGAGATCCCACTCTGCGTCCCGTCTCCTCAGAGACGCCTTATCCACATGCACACCAGACCTTGACCGTGCTGCCACATGGGCGCAGGAGCAGGGGGTTAACGCACCGTAGCTGGGGGCCTTCCTTTGAAGTCGAGACTCACCAGGAGAGCGGTATCAGCTGAAGAGAAAGAGCGAGAGTTTTAAACCCCAGCGGACTCCGCAGCTCCAGGCAGGGTTAGCTGGCTGTGAATGCACTAACGGGTTGCTATCCCCCCATCTCCTCTCAGCTCTCTGCTGCTAATGAGAGCAGCATATCGATCCACTCTTTGAGACTGTAGGTAGGTATAGTATGTCCTCGCTAAAGTGTACATTTCCAGCGGCAAGTTCTGGCCCTCACCGGCCCCGGAGACCCCTACAGACAGCGGAAAGGGTTCGAGCATCAGGCAGTGATGAATAAGGTGGACACTCATGATGGTTTGGTGGAAAATAATAGAGGGAGGAAGAGTGGAGGAGGCGTTTGGGGAGGTGGATGTAAACTAGAGATGATTGTCCTGTAGCAAGTAGTATGAATGCCAATTTGGGCTTTATATATTTATTTTTGCTTGAAGTCAGAGTGAAGTGCCATTCGTTGTTGTAATTTGAGTGAAACAGTATATTCAACATGGGAAAAAATAAATGTTGGGCTTGTGGTTGCCTATCAGGAAGTTAGATTGTGAAAAGTGTGCATTACAAACCAGAAGGGAGCCAGACTGAATGCTAGTTTGAAAAAATAATGGCTAAATGGCATTGTACAGTAGCCTATGTGACATCAACAAAATGCAAAGTAATTTTGCAGGAGAGCAAGTCATTACATATTATATGTGGTGAAAGATTATGAAAGCTTATTTTCTTGGAAATGGTATGCACTGATGAATCATTCGCAAAAAGAACAGGAGCATCCATTAAAGGGGTCATATGATGCGATTTCATTTTTTCCTTTCTCTTTGGAGTGTTACAAGCTCTTGGTGCATAAAGAAGATCTGTAAATTTGCAAAGACTAAAGTCTCAAATCCAAAGAGATATTCTTTATAAAAGTTAAGAGTCAGCCACGCCTACCTAAAACGGCTCGTTCTAACACGCCCCCACATATCTACGTCGCTGTGTGGGAAGATTTGCATAACGACGCCCAAATGTTCACGCAAAGAAAGAAGGCGTAACTTTTATTCTCGCTGTAGTATTGTTGACGCTGCAGCCATGTCCTGAAGACGCTGTGTGCTTCGTTGTGAAAGCGAAACTACTTTGTTTGGTCTTTCCAAAAGAGGACGATATCCGCTATCGTCATGTCTAGAGCTGATCCATGCTGGTCACTGTGGGAATACATCAACTTAGTGCTGTGTATCGCCGGATCAGCTTTCACTGTTTTCACCGCTCCTTTCGCCGGGCACCCGCCGTTCTCGCACCCCGCCACCGCTCATCTCACCTTGCCCGTGTTTCGTCAGCTCACGCTAAGCCGGGGCTTCCGCTCACGCTAGGCCGCTGTGTTTTTCATGTGAAGCGAACGACTTTGTTGGTCTTACACAAGAGGCGATATCTTCGCTATCGTCATGCCAAGCTGATTTCAACATACATCAGAATACTCACTAGGCTGTGGGATCGCTGGCACATTTTATGGAGGACTGTTTACTGATCCTGGCATAGTAATGTTAGACTAAAATGTTGGCCGTTCTGACTCACGTAAGTATGTTTTCTTTTATCATTTGCCACTGATGATTCAAACGCGAGTTTTGGGCAGTGTGGAGTAACGTTAGCACTTGCTGTTTGTCATTTCTCTAATCACAAATGCAGACAGGGTTTTATGTTTACACGGCGCAATCACGCACACACATCGTAAAAAGACAGTATAAGTCATTATAATCAGTAATTATGTCCCCACTGGATGCAACAAATGCCTCGTTTGTAATGGGTTTTAATGTTTTTGTCTTGTCACTCCGGCCGGACACGCCATCACAGTATGGTGAGGGGTGTAACATTTCCATCACACGCTTGAGGTATTCGGCCAATCACAACACACTGGATAGCTGGCCAATCACAGCACACCTCGCTTTTTCAGACAGATGAGCATTTGAAAAATGCTTCACTTCATCTTTCTTTTTCAAAAAGGCGGGGCATAGAGGAGAAACAATAATGTAAAGTATGTGTAAAATAATGTGTTTTTTTTTACTTTAAAACGCATAAACACATTTCATTAATACACAAAATAATGTTCTTTTTAGCAGTATCATATGACCCCTTTAAGAAAGAATATATAGTTGGGTGGATAATTAATTGTGGATGCATGTTTCCACTCTCCACTTTTTAAAATTATTTTTGGATTACCTTTGCCATCATCTACAGCACACTTAAATGCAATCATTAAAAACACAAAATAATTTAATAACGCTGTTAAATATAATATTGCAAATTTAAAAAATAATATGCATTTTTAACTTTATATTATTAAGATGCATTATAATATTGAGTTCACTTGTAGCATTTAAGACAGTTGATAGTTTTTAGGTCATTTATTTTTTATTTTATTCGTACACACCTAATTAGGTGTGCGCCGATCCGATATTCAGTATCGGTATCGCTCCGATACTGGCATTTTCTGCTGGAAAGGGGTATCGGTCAGACGAGACTGATGCAAATCTGATATTGTGCATATACTATTGTGTTATTGTTAAGCCCTACGAAAGGCACAAAAATATTATAAAGCACCATAAAATTTCCGTGCACTATATTTCAAGTGTTCTGAGACCGTTCCATAGTTTAATGTGAGGTACAGATGAATATTTAAGTAAAGTTCGCATAAACTCTTCTCTCCGCTGCGTCTGTCTGTCATCCTCCATTCAGTATTCAAATTGCGTGTTGTTCGGTTATGACAGTCAAGACGATGGAACTCTCTCTAGGATGATACAATGTTCCTATTATTATACTTGATCTGTAGATAAACATCAGCGGTTTTGCATGAAAGGACTTTATCTTGCTGGAGTTTAGTGCTAATTCTAAATCATGTTACCTTCTACCGGGTGTCTGTTAGAGATCACTACACTGTAGTAGAGAGCACTATGAATTGTTCTTCACGCACACAGTAACAGAAATTTAAAACAGTTAAAAGAAAAGGCTCAATAAACTATCGCACATATATAATACACTACGCATCAATATCTCTTCAATTTGTGCTTTGAACTTCTCTATGCTGCGCGCTGTTTTGTGACTCTGTGTTGCTTCAAGCACATCATTCTTTCATGTTATAATACTTTTGCGCAATTAAAAATTGTTAATAGCCTTTCTTGTTCTCTCATATCTATCATATGTTTCTGCCTCATTACTGTGCTATAAATGTAAAAGAAATGTATTTAATTTATTGCACATATTTATATATAATTATATTTACTTGTTTTTCATGAATGTATGTTACAATACAGAGAGCAATGTGTAACATTTTATCAGATTACACCTATTTACTTTTATTTTTTCCCCCCCACTAAATAATGTATTTTCTCTAAATGTTTAGATTTTATAAATTATTGTGAACTCATCATTTTTTTACCGTAACTTTTGCTGCTGAATCATCCACTAACTTAGTTTATAATAGTATTTTTCTCATAGATTATGATTATATATTATATTTATTATTTTTCTTTATAATGAAGTTGTCTATATGGTATTTAGTAGATTGTGTGTAATACACAAAAGAGTGATGATCAGGTCAACACACACTGACGTATAGAAAAAAAACCTGCTGGTATCGGATCGGTATCGGTATTGTCCGATACTCAGAACTTTTGATGTCGGATCGGTATCGGTTCTGAAAAGGATATCTCACACCACACAATAGTAAATTGAAATTAATAATAATAAAAAATAGTGTTATTCAATGAACACTATTCATTACTATTTATTTATTTCACAAGCTAGTTTAGAATTTTATTATCGGCCATTTATCGCTTATCGGCCATAACAATAATTATCGGTGTGTCAGCTAGAATTTGGTCTGATCCATCTCTATAAATCACCATGGTGTGTATCTAAAGTACCATGGTATTGCCATCTGATACTGTCACTGTTCCATAGTGCCGCCACAGTAGTTTTTGTAAAAAAAAATTTCTGGCAGTTTCGTTCAGTTCTCCATTCTTCAGTGCTGCTTTTTTTAGCGGGTGGTCTTGAGTGTTGGATAACCAGCGGCTGGCACAAATCCAGCTTCAGTCTGACCTGCAATGGCGCGGCGACCCAGGGTGCAGAGAAAGTTCTAAATGAGGTCTCGCTCTAATTTGTCATCCCTCCATTTTTGTATTATGTTTAGCAGGCACCATGTGGACAGATGATCTGGAGGAGAGGGAATGTGCGGCGGCGTTCCGTGGGTTCACATCTGGGAATGATTGCGTTCACATATGCACATTGTTCATGTGGAATTGTTCTCGCAAACCTGGGGTACACGTTCTTTTTCTCGAAATATTCTCACGATTTCGTAATTTCGTCCCGGTGACATTTCATCTTGTACATGATGCTCGATTGGACAGATGCAAGAAGTTATTGATTGTTTGGATGAAGTGATGAAACATGATGATGTTCACAGTTCCTATAGCAGAATTCTCCATGGTTTGAAACCTACAAACCGGAATAGTTTGGTGAACCGTATTTCTTTTTGCTGAACACATTGGTTTTGCTGGATAAGATAGTGGAGAACCAGGTTCTTGCTAGTAGTTATTCTAGTTTACAATTGCCAGTAATTCTATTCTAGCTGTGGTTGGGCAGTCTGGTGTGGACAAACCAGCAAACCAGCATCCAAAAGCAACATATGCTAGTCTTTTCAGCATGATAATGTTCAGTAAGCTTTTAAGCATATAGATAGGGTGATTATAATATACATTTATACTTATTTAACTGCTGTATTTCGATCATTCCCCATGGTTTCTCTTCAAGGGTGAGTGGATTCCCGGTGGAAAAGGCCCACAATCCTGTTCTTGACAAATCTTCCCGCGTCTTTGCCAGCTCTGGGTTTTTGAAGTGTTTTTTTTTAGCAAATCTCCAGTTCCCCATTGGCTCCAGTAGAACACTCCAGAAACCCTCAGTGGTAGCTCAGCAAAATCCATTTCATTTCCGCCCAGCAGAGCTCATACTATCATCCCTCTGTAGTCGGCGTGTGGTATTAAATATTCATTTCATTAATGTCAGAGGCATATCAACGCAAATCTCATTTTAATTTGACATTACCACATCTGTTTCGAATTTCTGTGAAGCGTAAAGTTAATTTTGGAAACTGAACAGCCACTTTTGGGTTGCCATGTTCAGGACGATGTGAGGATTTGGATGTCAGTGAAGAGTGAAGAGCGTAGTTTATGTACAGACTTGAAACTGTTTATACACAGATGAATCAGTAGAATTTGGTATGAGATCCAGCTCATTCAAAACCGGTGTGGCCTATATTTTAAAATGAGTTATGTAATTAGAGGTATTTTCACACAGTTAAACAGAATAGTTGCTTTTAAGCTTCAAAAAGGATACAAAAAACCATAAAAGTATGAAAGTAATCATGACTTGTGTAGTATAATCCAAGTCTTCGTGTAGATGTTCTTTAAAAATGTATCATTTGTGTTTCACAGACAAAAAAATGTTATATTACTTATTTTTGGTTAACTGTCACTTTAAAGTGAAGTGCTTGGCTTCTCTCTCTCTTACCATCACTCTTTCTGTCTCACTTCAGTGGTTTATATCATTTCCAGGACTCTATTCCCACATTTTGTAGACACATGTTCAGAACTTGACTTATGTACACACACACACACACACACACACACACAACTTTCCCCACAAGGCCCTGTTAGAAAGTGAGCAAGTTATCAAGTTTCTCAGCTCAGGGTGCAAATCAAGCGTGGGTTGGTTTCGCACAACTGTGCAAACTCAATCCAAGTTTGTTGGTCCGGTGCGAAAATCAGAATCCCAGAGCTGATCCACGGACAGCAAACACAGTTCACATTAGACACTGACCCTCATCTCTCTCCACCAGCCAGTGATCTTCTGCTGTATACATGTGTGTCTTTCCTCTATAGACTGCCTAATTATGCCGGTCGGGGAAAACGAGACGCCTGTTGAAATCCATGGCTGGAAGGAATGATATGCTTGAGAGATTGTTACAGAGAAATGATGGAAAAAGAGAGAGGGAGAGAGAAGGAGAAGAAATTATTTCCATTTCTTTCAGGGAATCACCTCTCTTCAGAGGGGTAAAAGGGGACTTTTACCTGCTGTGACATTACAAGCAGTAGAAACTGGAATCATATGGTCAATTATGTGCTTAAAGTCTTAAAGGAATTTGGAGGCAGTCAGGAGTTCAGGTTACCTTGAGCATCACACTTTGATCTAGCGCTTAGGTTAATCGAGCCGACAGGAACACGTTCAGGGGCGTGAGAGCTGAAAGATGTTTGCGTTTATCAACTTACATGTACCTGAAATGAAAAGTGCAGAAATACTGATCTATGTAACATTTATACAATTACAATTATTTATTCATAAAAATATATTTAATTGACTATTGTATATATATATAATGTGCACAAAAACAAAAAAGCAAATGTGGTCCATTTTGATTTCACATTGACTTGACCCCACGGGTTGGCAGCTTGACTAGGTTTTGGAAAACATCACATTTCAAGTTGCTATGTTTCAGCACATGTGCTTTTCCCATGTCATGTGTATATGATTTAAAGCATTGGACTAATCTAATGTGCTGCTGTACAGTATCTACATGACACTGAAAGGAATGTTGTCTCGGATTAATGGAAACGCTTTAAGTAAATCCATCAGAAGGCTAACAGGGTTGACTAACATGCTTAGGCTCTGGAATATACAGTGCGTTCGTGTGAGCAGATATTAGACGTTATCGCGCACTTGAGCAGTGGTTTAGATGAATGTTCATTCTTCACTGCTCACTTGTGTCCTACATTAATATCACTTACATGCAGGAAGAGCACTTTATGTTTCAAACCCTCCTTTGTGCCTTTTTAGCTACTGTAAACAAAAGGTTTAGGTTTAATCGTTGTATGTTTGAAATAGATTAGAGGTGGTTTGTGCTGGGCAAGAGTAGAAACATGTTCCTCTGGTGGTTTCTAATTTGTTATTCCTGTCTTCTAAACATTTGCATGAATGGTTTCCTGATAGAAATGCTGTTCATGTTTCTAATATCTCTTTTTCTTTCTCTCTTTCGATCAGTTCTTCGAGATGATTTCAGACAGAACCCTGTGGACGTGATGGTGGCGGCGGGTGAGCCAGCGGTCATGGAGTGCCAGCCGCCCCGTGGTCACCCCGAACCCACCATCTCCTGGAAGAAAGATGGAGTCACTATAGACGACAGAGACGAGAGGATAACGGTAAGGATATCTGACAGTGTTTCCAACTTTCTAGACTGGGTTAGTACTGGTATGGTGCTCATCTAGCTGGGGGAAGAGCCTTATTTTACACTGGCTGTTTAAAGGGATAGTTTACTCAAAAATTAACATTTTTGCTTCATCAGAGCAGATTTGGAGAAATTAAGCATTATATCACTTGCTCAACAATGCATCCTCTGCAGTGAATGGGTGCCGTCAGAATGAGAGTCCAAACAGCTGAATAAAAAACATCACAATAATCCACAAGTAATGCACACAAACTTCTTGATATATTTGTTTATAACAAACATGCAGCTTTTCACTTCGTAAGACATTAATTGATGGAGTGGAGTGTTTTGAATTACTTGTGGATTTTTGTGATGTTTTTATCACATCTCATTCTGACGGCACCCATTCACTGCAGAGGATCCATTGGTGAACAAGTGATGTACTGTAATGCTACATTTCTCTGAATGCGTTCAGATGAAGAAACAAACTCATCTACATCTTGCATGGTCTGAGCATGAACAATTTAGGTCAGCTGACAGGATTTCTGGGATACCAGAAGTTTCTGTAGTCCCACCACAAAATTGATGATTTAAACAAAATTACAGCTTAAATAACACTTTTTTTGGAAAACTTAGTGTAAGTGCCTTATTAAAATGATGGGCTTCACATTTCAGCCTTGTTTTTGCAAATTAAGCCAGGTCCCTTCCTAATTTCCAATTTAGCGTTACTAACGAAGACCTGCTAATTGTTAATAAAAAGAGACACAGCAAAAAGAAGTTCCATTATTTAATGCAGGTGGATAACAATTGCTTCTGCTGCATTTTTCAAGCAAATGAAGGCCGATTAGGGCTTCTGCTGATGATTGTTTAAACTGCGTCACGTCCGACTCTGTCAGGGAAAATTAATGGAGCCCATTCATCTGATTGGAAATGCACGTGGGAATGAAAGTTTGCCTTCGCCAGCGTTCACGAGCTGAAAAGTTGCTCTCTGCTGATTTAATGCTTTAAACCAGGGCCACCAATTAGGTTTTTCTAATTGAATGTGTGGGAAATTAAGTAACGGGATCAATCAGGCCTCTTTTGTCGTTAAAAGAGTGACTTTGATGTGCACGCCACTGCTCGTTTTCCATGTGGTGTATTTGTGTGGAATAAAGCTAAAGGTGGTTTGGGGGGTTTGTTATTTTTAATCAAACTGTAGACAGGGTTCCTGAGAATACAAATTTAGTGCTTAACATTGGCTAAAAAGGCAAAGAACGAATGTGTCACGCATTCCAGCGTTCGGACAATGTGTAACTAAGACGTTTTTGGAATGCGATAGGGCTGATTACGATAAAACTGAATCAAAACTAGATCAAGTTTGTTGTTGTTAGTGCTGTGTATGTGTGTGTGTGTGTGGCTTATCTCCAGTCTGCAGTCTACAATTTTGTAGGCAGTAAACTATGGTCATCTGACACACACACACACAACAAAACACCACAGTAACAAACACAACAATGTATATACAAAATATACTCTTAC
This sequence comes from Sinocyclocheilus anophthalmus, assembly GCA_018155175.1. NCBI lineage: Eukaryota > Metazoa > Chordata > Actinopteri > Cypriniformes > Cyprinidae > Sinocyclocheilus > Sinocyclocheilus anophthalmus. The sequence continues at coordinate 135,090 of JADLZN010008693.1, read as the reverse complement.
ACTGTGTCCTAACTACACACAACGCAAAAAGATTCCAGCAACAAGCAATTTAGCTGTCCAAACCAAACATGACACGACAATGCAACATGACAGAATCAATCAAATATCACAGCCAATCAAAAGCGTGTGTGGGTGGGCTATCTATGAAAGCGCACTGCACTCGCAACAAAATTGATAAGCCTATAATCTAATTCATAAATATAAACTTTTTACATTAATTAATTAAATGTACTTACTGAGTGACTGGAATGCACTTGTTGTTTTAACGTATATATTTGCTTTAATTTATTTTCAAGATCATATAAGATCAAATAAAATGATATTAAAACTCACATTAGACACGTTTAACTTTGAATAAAGCACATAATCAGTAGCTGAGATGATCACTTTCATATAGTTTGCATGTTGTTGTTCCAGCCACGAAGTCACGGAAATAGAAACCGTTTCTAAAATAGAAATTTCACGTGCCGCTGTCGCAGCTAGTTAGGACAAAAACTCTGATTAACATTTTAACATCTACCTTTTATTACGTGTTGTGACAAAATTTTATACTGAAAAAAATAACTTTTACATAAAATTAAAAACTGAAATTCCTCAGTAAAGTGATCAGTAATCGTATATAAGAGAGAGGGTTATAGATATATATTATATATAAAAGCCAGCAAGGCCAGTCCAACAATACTACTTACAATTAACTACTATACTTTTAATAATATATTTTACATTTTAATTTTTAACAAAACAAAACCTAAGAGCAGCCATTATGAGAAAGAGAATGGGGGAGTGTTTAGATGTACAAATAGTGTACATATTTTGTTGTGTTCCTGTAAGAATCATTTGTGTCTTTTTTTGTTTAGTGACAATGCATTTCACGGCAATAAACTGATATCCGTTGGAACATTGGCTCAAAGACAGCTCTGCGTACAATATTGAGCATCGTCATTATTCATTTGTTTTGCGTTCCACTGTTATCTCTAAATTAAGGCGCTCCAATTTGGCCTTTAATTGCTTTTCAGCAGTAATTGCTGCAGTCTGCTCGAAAATTAACTGGAGCAGTGCGGCACATTGAAGATGACGCTCCGTATTGTTTCGCAGCGTTTTGTTCGGAGTTTGTGTGTGATTATCTGGCCTGCTGAATGACTTCACACTGCGAGCCCTGTATGAGCACTTCTGCTCAAGCAGTGCTGCCAAACCACACAAGACAAAAGGCATGCGAATAAAGCAATCCCCCAATGCTCAGATTGATCGCATCCTCAGCAGCCACCCTGCTGTTACCCGAGGACAGAGGGAGCGAGGGAGGGTTCATTGACTCTGGACCGAGAGTGAAACGATCCTGCCGTGATGGAACTCCAAATATGTGTCTGTGTGAGCTTGGGATGTTTGGGTAGTTGCATTACGAAAGCTAGCAAGCTGCCTATCTAGACAACAGTTTTTATGTTTCATGCCTAACACCACATGTATATTTAACAGATAAAGCACAATGCATTTCATCAGGCAGCTCACTATCTTTTGAAATGGAGCTCATGTTTTTTCCTGAGGCACATTCTCACTTTTCCTTTGGTTTCAGCCTTTTTTTTCACTGTATATTCTTCCAAATGCACACACACACACACACACACATACTTACTCCTCCGTCTGACCCGACCTTGTCTGCTCTGCGAGTCTTGTGCCGTTTCAGCCGTTAAGCTCTCGCTCAAACAAACAGTAACATAATGACACTTCAAACCCTCTCCAACACCACGGGGTGCCTTAAATAAACTCGCCCTCCTTCCTTCCCCTCCGACCTCTCTTTTGTTTAAAGACTCTTTTCCACCATTAAGATTTAGGAGAGGCGACAGGACTGAAGAATGCTTCAGAATGTGTCCGGTTTGGAAGTGCTCAGAGACGTCTCATGAGACCTGGTGAAGGATTCGTTTAGATGTTTGTTGTCCTTTAAATGTAAATGACTGTAAAAGCAATCAGATCAAACTCTCATTTTACACCTCTGAGAGAGACTGTACACCAGGGTTCCTCAAATCTTTCCCTGGAGGGCCAATGCGCTGCAGAGTTTAGCTCCAAGACTGATCAAACTCCCCTACCTATGATTTTCTAATGATCCTGAAGACATTGATTAGCATGCTCAGGTGTGTTTGATTAGGGTTAGAGCTAAACTCTGCAGGAAAGTGGATCTCGTGGGCCAGATTTGAGGATCCCTGCTGTACACTTTAATGTTCATTGATAGTATATTGATACTTTTTTTGTTCGTTCCTTAGTGTCTATCTATCCATCCATCATTTTTTTGTAATTTCTTCTTAGTTTCCATCCATCCATCCATCCATTGTTGCATCTTTCTGTCAGCATCATCCATCTATCCATAGTTTCTTCTGTAGTTTTTGTTAGTTTCCATCCATCCATCCATCCATTATTTCTTCTTTAATTTTTAGTTTCTATCCGTTCATCCATCCATCTATAATTTATTTAATATCTGTCTATTAATCCTTTTTTCTTCGTTAGTTTCTTCATTGGTTTCCATTCATCCATTTATCCATCCATCGTTTCTTTTGTAGTTTCTTTGTTAGTTTCCATCCATCCATTTTTTCTTTAGTTTCTTTGTTAGTTTCTATCTGTCCTTCTGTCCTTCCATCCATCCATTTCTTCTTTAGTTTCTATCTGTCCATCCATCCATCCATCCATCTATCGCTTCTTTGTTAATTTATGTCTGTTTATCCCGTTTTCTTCATTAGTTTCCATCCATCCATAATTTCTTAAATTTTGTTAGTTTCCATCCATCCATTATTTTTTCTTTAGTTTTTGTTAGTTTCTACCTGTCACCCCATCCATCCAGCTATTGTTTATTTAATTTCGGTCTGTTCATCCATCGTTTCTTCTGTAGTTTCTTTGTTAGTTTCCATCATCCATCCATCCATCTTAATTATTTATAAAAATTTTATGTCTATTTTTGTTCATTACTTTCATTATTAGTTTCCATCATTTCTTAGTTTCTTTGTGAGTTTCTGTCTATCCATCCATTGTTTCTTTGTTTTTGTCATTCTTTCTACAATTTAATCTCTCTGTTCATCCATTTATCATGAATTTCAAGATGTAATATCCCATTTTAGTGCAGACTTGAATATTGTTTGTGGCATTTGTGCACATGACCTCATAAGTGTAATATCTGCATCTAATTAGTAAATTATGGGATATACAGCGAATGCCTCTGGTCTTTATCACTGAGACTCTATTTACACATTCCACATGTTAACCACAGTCAGATCCAGCCGCTGGACTCAACACTGACCGCAGTGAATGCTAATCAATGAGACATGACATGATCTGCCATAAAGTGAACCCATATGTTGACCTGTGTAAGTGCAGGCAGGTAGGGGGCCGCAGGAGAGCTGCCACATTCTGCTCCCCCTCATTGACTCTCGCCGTGTGGTCCCCTAATGCAGGGGTCAGATGTGTTGTGTTGTGTGTGTGTGTGTGTGTGATTCTGATCCGCTCAGGTGAATAAGGACCCCCAGCTGCCTACATTGCGGCCGGAGAAAAAAAGGGCCTATTTTGCCTGAAATCAGATGCCTGGGAAAATAAAAGCTCAGCTGAATAGCTACTGCACAAATTACACACACACTCTCTCTCTCTCTCTCTCTCTCTTCTCTCTATCTCTCTCTCTATATATATATAATATATAGATCATATTAGAAGTGGGGAAAAAAAGTTTAGTCAGCCACCAATTGTGCAAGTTCGCCCACTTAAAAAGATGAGAGAGGCCTGTAATTTTCATCATAGGTATACTCAACTATGAGAGACAAAATGAGAAAAAAAAATCCAGAAATCACAATGAGGATTTTTTAAGAATTTATTGGTAAATTCCTCGGTAAAATAAGAATTTGGTCACCTACAAACAAGCAAGATGTCTGGCTCTCACAGACCTGTAACTTCATCTTTAAGAGGCTCCTCTGTCCTCCAATCGTTACCTGTATTAATGGCATCTGTTTGAACTAGTTATCAGTATAAAAGACACCTGTCCAAAACCTCAAACAGTCACACTACAAACTCCACCATGGCCAAGACAAAAGAGCTGTCAAAGGACACCAGAAAAAAAATTGTAGACCTGCACCAGGCTGGTAAGACTGAATCTGCAATATGTAAGCAGCTTGGTGTGAAGAAATCAACTGTGGGAGCAATTATTAGAAAATGGAAGACAGACAATACCACTGATAATCTCCCTCGATCTGGAGCTCCACACAAGATCTCACCCCGTGGGATCAAAATGATCACAAGAACTGTGAGCAAAAATCCAGAACCACACGGGGGGACCTAGTGTATGACCTGCAGAGAGCTGGGACCAAAATTAACAAAGGCTACCATCAGTAACACACCGCGCCGCCAGGGACTCAAATCCTGCAGTGCCAGCCGTGTCCCCCTGCTTAAGCCGTACATGTCCAGGCCCGTCTGAAGTTTGATAGAGAGCATTTGGATGATCCAGAAGAGGATTGGAGAATGTCATATGGTCAGATGAAAAAAAAATAGAACTTTTTGGTAAAAACTCAAACTTGTCGTGTTTGGAGGAGAAAGAAAGCTGAGTTGCATCCAAAGAACACCATAACTACTGAGAAGCATGGGGGTGGAAACATCATGCTTTGTGGCTGTTTTTCTGCAAAGGGACCAGGACGACCGATCCGTGTAAACGAAAGAATGAATGGGGCCATGTATCGTGAGATTTTGAGTGAAAACCTCATTCCATCAGCAAGGGCATTGAAGATGAAACTGGGATGGCTGGGTCTTTCAGCATGACAATGGTCCCAACACACGCCCGGGCAACGAAGGAGTGGCTTAGTAAGAAGCATTTCAAGGTCCTGGAGTGGCCTAGTCAGTCTCCAGATCTCAACCCCATAGAAAATCTTTGGAGGGAGTGAAAATCCGTGTTGCCCAGCGACAGCCCCAAAAAATTACTGCTCTAGAGGAGATCTGCATGGAGGAATGGGACAAAATACCAGCAACAGTGTGTGAAAAACCTTGTGAAGACTTACAGAAAAAACATTTGACCTCTGTCATTGCCAACAAAGGGTATATAACAAAGTATTGAGATGAAATTTTGTTATTGACCAAATACTTTTTTCCACCATAATTTGCAAATAAATTCTTTAAAAATCAAAAAATTTGATTTTCTGGATTTTTTTTTCTCATATTGTCTCTCATAGTTGAGGTATACCTAATGATGAAAATTACAGGCCTCTCTCATCTTTTTAAGTGGGAGAACTTGTACAATTGGTGACTGACTAAATACTTTTTGTCACACTGTTATATATATATATATATATATATATAGTGTAAAGGTTTTGACCTTTGACATTTAATCCTCATATTTATGACTTCTCATATTTTCTTTCTGACAGATACGAGGAGGAAAACTGATGATCACCAACACCAGAAAAACGGATGCAGGGAAGTACGTGTGCGTGGGAACCAACATGATGGGGGAACGAGAGAGCGAGATCGCAGAGTTGACCGTTCTCGGTACGTTTTCGATATGTTTTTGCTTTAATTTATGCATTTCAATATATGACATGTCTGATTCTCATGTCTAATCTGCCTTCTTCAAGATGCACATGTGTTTATATAATCAGGTTCCCACACAAACCTCTGGTGCATTCGATTGTGGAAACGCATGCAGATGGATTCACTTAAACACACACACAAGTCGTATGAAGTGTTTGTTTATGGGCAGAGCAGGAGAGAGTCCAGATGTTTAGAGTTTGTGTGCTTAGCTGTAGGAAGACTCCAGCATGTCATTGACCCTGTTTAGGAGACATGGACCCATTATCCTCAGTCTGCCATGAAACAAATACCAGCTCATACTTCACACACCCCTTTATTCACACATACACACAAAAATATACATTCATCTGTCATCCAACACCTTAACATATCAGTTTACACTACCCAACATCAGAGCTGTGACCTTTGACCTTCCCTCCTTAATCCCTGCAACACAACCGTCCTCTTCTCCATCACTGCCAACCTCATTATTCAGTGTCTGCTGGCATATGTACACATTGCAGGAGAAAGTCACCAGCCATATTATGTCAAGTCAAGTTTACTGTCATTCTCAGTATAGACCAAGTGTAAGAAATAGAGTTAAATGTAATTCCTCCAAAAACACTTCCAGAAATCTCAGCAGATTTAATTTAAAGTGGCAATAGAATCACAAAACACAATGCTGAAAAATAAGGACCGTTTTCGAACAGCTTGCCATAGGTCATTCTGAAAGTCCCGCCCCCAACTCAAGCCATTGGTTGAGCCATTGTTGATATGTTAATACATTTCTGAGATAGAAACCTGTGAATTACTGACTTACAGTAGAATCTGTATTAAGGTGACATGGAAGCAACTATAAAAAAAATGACTCCCCTTAAAAGACTTATTTCTCATTTAATTCTGCTAATTTTCATAAATGTGTCAGCCATTTTCATGAATGACTCAATTTAATGAATAAGTGTTATTTTAGTTTTATTTGTATACAATGATAGAATTTATTCTATGTATTTGTTTTATTCAAATTATTATTTAAATGAGTTTTATTGATATGGTTCAGGTGTCATGTAATTGTAGTTTAAGGTTGTAATAATGTATATATATATATATTATATATGATATAATTACTATTATTTGTCATTTTGAACTTATATATTATTTCAATAAGTTGCCAAGGCACCATTGTAATTTTATTTTCTATTCTTTTTTTATATTGTGAAGTAAAAGGGTTTAAGAATTTTTTTCATATTGAAACATATTTAAAGGTGGGGTTATGTATTTTTTTAGACAACTGAGTTGGGAACAGGTACCAAAACAAACTTGTAGCACATCAGCAGTAGCGTAAGGGACGTTTACTCATGAGGGGCGAGAGAGTGATCAGTGCACTGGTAATGGACATTAGCCAGAGTGACAGAAAGATGAGATGGCGGATGAGAAAAAAAAAAAAAAGAGGCGAAAACGGTGCAGGAGAAACACTGCGGAACAAAAAGAAGGTATGATAAAGGCACAGAAGTAGGACCCGTGTGTAAATATCGGATCAGCTTTCCGCGCTGGAGAGAGTTAAGCCCTGCGAGGTCTCGGACGCCCGAGGTTGTTTTGTTTCTTTCGATAGGTGAGTAACACCGTGGTCTACACCAGACTAGAAGTTGTCTCGCCGCGCCAACAAAACAGTCTTGTATTACAAGAAACTCATTTGAATTTGTGTCAATAAGTCATTGAACGTAAATAGAATGCAGCAGCGGTTTTTCAGTCGGGGAGTTGTCGCTGTCGCATCGCATCGCGTCCCGCCGATCCAGTGTAGACAGCGTTCACTGATTATAAATGAGTTCTATAGTATTTTATAGCGCCGACGCACTGCTCGCATCAGGTAGACACCGGTGTAACATTGGTTTTGTTTTTTCACAGAAACTAATCGTGCCTGGTTGCGTCGTAGTGTGGGGGGCGGAGAGGAGAGATCAAAAATAGGGGCGCGCCCCTTTGGGTTAGGGCGTTTGTTTTTTTGGGGGTTGAAATGTTCAAAATTGGCTATCAGAAATCACTTACACACCTTTAAGAAATAATCGAAAACGCATTTCTAATAACGATTTTTAATAGTGTTGAAGTGAACAATAAACATGATAGCAGTGTAGCTAGCACACATTATATGCAAAGTAATATAAAGGAAAGTATAATAAACAAACATGACTTAAAAAAACATTTAATGGGCAAATTTAAAAGTGATCGATAAATTGAATTCAAACTGCATGCTGTGATACCATAAACTGTTGGCCCTTTAAGGAAAAACTTTAGTGCGTTTCACATTTCAGGGTAGATCATCTTAATCGAACAGATTCAATCACCCCTAACATCAAGTTATAGTAATCTTAATAAATAAATCAGCGAGACGGAGCTATTCTTTAAGCTGGGTTATCTTGCCTGCTTCACTGATAAGTTGCGCTAAAACAACAAGTCAGAGGTCAACCTGCAAGCTGAAAACCATAGGTGAACTGTTCTGTTTGAGGAAATTACTCCTAGAACTAGCTGTATGAAGAAGACAAGATGAGAATGAAGTAAATAGATGGATAGAATATTTAGTTAACCGAGACTGTAAGACTGTCATAAGTAGCCACATTCCCCGTACTACCATGAATGAATGGGACTATCCTCATAGGGCTAATGAAATGGAGAAAAGATGCTATTATCGATAATAGCTGCGGTTAGTGTTGCAGAGAGGCCCAGTTTTCTTACGAACGGCCCCGAGCAGTTCAGTAGTTTGGTGGAGCCAGAAGTGGGAGTTAGCAAGAGGATCGCTTGTGAAGACCTAAAGGGAACCTGGAACCCCGTGCCCACATCCGCTGGCAGGACAAGAGAGTACGGAGATCTGCACAAGGGAAGGTATGAGTGAGGAAAGCTTCTGGTTGTTTAATTAAGAAACAACAAAATGGGAGTGGAAAATGGGCCAGAGAAAGACAATCGTCTTGCTGTTGCTGGACCATCATTTCTCAGGCATGAGATATGGGAGGGACCACACCGCTCAAAACTGAAGAGACTGACCTCGAGGAAGATGCCGGCACTTACACCTGCAGGCGACGAGAATCATGATGGGAAGCGAGTTAGGCCAGCGCCACCCTCACTGTCCAACGGTAAGAACACACATGTAACACACGCTGTCACTCATCTCACGATGCTTGCCAAAACTGGATCGATCCGTGCAGCCAACTGCTATTCACTATAACTTTGAAGTATACGAAATGGCCCTCGGTGGGAGGGAGGATGTGTGTGCTTTGACCAGTGTTAGGTTTTCAGGACCAACACGGGTTTTCTGCTTCCTTGGAAGATAGAGTCACCAGTACGTAGCTTTGGCCCGACCTGGATGCTGCATCATTTTGAATATCCTTATCCCATTTTTCACTAGCTGTTGGGGAAATCTTTTTTCTCTCTCTCTCTCTCGCTCTCTCCTCTCATCTCTCTCGCTCTCTCTCTCCTCTCTCTCTCTCTCTAGGTATCCTAGTGAAACAGGATTATTTCTGTAATTCTGAAGCATCATTTCCACCACATCTCAAATTATTTATTGTGTTTGATAACACCCTGTGTTGGAAATTATATTTTAATGTGAAAAATGGGTGATATCTTCATCTTTCTTAGGTTTTTGGAAACTTGAGTGGAAATTATTCAGTTGACGTTTGACTTGATTTTTGTTTACTTTTGTCACTAATCACAATTCATATTTTATCTCAAGCTTGCTCCTCACTTTTGTTTTCTTCGGTAACCCGGTATTGTAAAATACAAATATAATTTTTTTTAAAGTGTTGTGTGGTGGAAATGATACTACAACAATAAGATAGTTATAATTTGTGTAATATTGTTTTTGTATTTACAATAAATATATGAATATTGAATTGGTTTGTTTACTTTGCTCTTTTGTTTATAATAGCATAACTTTTAAAATAATGATATAAAATAATGATTGATGTATTAACAAAAAATAAATATTTACAATAAATATATGAATATTGAATTGGTTTGTTTACTTTGCTCTTTTGTTTATAATAGCATAACTTTTAAAATAATGATATAATAATAATAATTGATTTATTATTTACACAAAACTTAAATATTTACAATAAATATATGAATATTGAATTGGTTTGTTTACTTTGCTCTTTTGTTTATAATAGCATAACTTTTAAAATAATGATAAATAATAATAAATTTTTTAGATTTATTTAACAAAAAGAAAAATCTGAAATATTTAGTTATAATTTATTTGATATTTACAATTATTTATAATTTAGTCATAATTGTTTTTTTTTTTAATAATTAGTTAATAAAAACGAGGTTTAGTTGTAGAAACACCCATATATCAGAACACACACATTTTACTTATGTATTTATGTTGGCCCCTTGAGTGAATTTCACACTCTTGAAGGCTCAACTCTTTAGAGAACAATGTGCACATTGTGTCGTGACACCCCTGAGCAGTTTCCTCCGTCTCCTCCTCTCTCATTCCCTGCTTCGCTTATTGCTTTTACTGGTTTTTACTGCTTACAGAAATTGCTGAATTATTATATTACGTGTGTGTTTAGCGGGCCAGCAACATTGGAACCAGACTTCTAAACACGTCTGCTTCAATAATCAGTCTGTCCAGTGAAGGGGCTTATTACTAAATTTGTCTTTGGCACAGCATTGCTTTTCAGATGCCAAGAAACGAGATTCCTCAAACATTCAAAATGATGAGTTCTATTAGAGCATGTCTTTTTGTGTGACTAGAGAAGTAAGGACTAGGAGGTTTGACGAGAAGGAGACTTAACTATGAGGCTGCTGTGTTTCAAAACCTTGTGATCTTCCTACTTTTGGGTATCGTAGATGCATTTGAAGAGTCAAACGATTCATCAAATGATTCAAGATTTTAAAAGCTGTCTAGGTGTGCAGCTCGCTAGGATTTGAGACGCAGTCGAATGCGCACAAACACACACAATCTCAGAGATAAGTCATTCAGAATCAGAGTCGGTTCTCTGTTAAAAAGCCATGGAAAGATAATGTTGGATACAAACGAGGCCTCTCTCAGCTGGCGATTTAGTCATTAGTACTGATGTATTTGAGGAAAGTGCTAGAATGCCATGCGAGTCCCAGGAGTAGCTGTGTTAATGGGCCATGGAAACCAAGTAGAGTGGGAGCCGCTGCCACTGCCAAAAGAGCAAACGGCCCGTCCAAGTCGAGTTCTCTTTACCCAGCTGTTCTCAAATATACCGCTTTCCCTCATTTCTCACCCATCTCATAGGATCGACTCCAAATGGCCCGAGTTATTGCATTAAAGTTAAAGTTAAATTTGACCTATTTACTGAGCTTGCTTAACAAATGTTCTTGGTTTATTGTGCATGATTCATCATTGGTGAATGGTTTTGTTGCATAATCTTCCATTAAGATTTAATTTTCACCCTACTTTATTTCAACTAAATAGTAGGTTTCATTTGGAAATATGTCACTTTACAGATGCTTTGTAAATGCCATTTCATGTCGTTTTCAACTTTTTAAAACTGTGTACTGGAGAGTGAGGATTTTTACACAAATTATGCAAAATTGCTGCAGAATTTGTATTTCTTTTACAGTTAGAGTGTTTAATTTCCATGCATCACACTCTTAAAATAAAGGTGCCACAGAAGAACCACTTTTGGTTCCCCTTTCAATCAGCAGTTTTTCTTAGTGTAAAGAACATTTTAGTAATCTAAAGAACCTTTTGTGCAATGGAAAGCTTCCATGAATTTTAAAGCTTTTTCATGGGACCATCAATGCCAATAAAGAACATTTTTAGGAGTTGCAGCGGAAACAAATAAAATAATAAAAAGTGAAAAAGTGATTGTGACATGTGGCCTAGTATGGTAACCCATACTCGGAATTAGTGCTCTGTATTTATCCCATCCTAAGTGCACACACACAGCAGTGAACACACACACACACACACACACACAGTGAACACACACCCCGAGCAGTGTGTATGAAAAAAATTAAACTATTTGAAAATATTAAAATAATTGTCTGCTAATATTCAGACAAACAGATAGTCACGCCCCTAAACTCATGCCATTTTTGGTAAAAAAATGACACTGCAGCTTTTAAAGGGCCAGACCCCAGCTTACGTTGTCCACCTAATAAAATCTTTAGCCAGACCAGAAGAATAAAACCTCCATTCATACCTCATGACTGATAGAATTGTTTCTCTGTGTGGTTTCTGCCATATATTTCAGCTCATGATATATTTACAACGTGTGTGTGCTTGCCACACCTTATGTTTTGTGTATGTTTTTGTGTTTTATTCTCATAAATACATCACTGCACTGATTTTGTTCCTGTCATTTTTGCTTCATGTCATGTGCGGTTTATTTGCGCATCTATCACATCTGTGTTTTATCGTGCTTCTATTTTTTTCTTTCCTCTTTCAGTTGTGTCTGGTAAGTTGCAAATGTCACCCGTCACCATTTATGCTGCATTGACAGCAACAGGAAGTTGTCAGAACCACCATCCATCCACCTTCCATCCTCCCACCAATCAGCACGCTTGTCTGGGTTGTCAACAGTGACAGCACAGCAGGCCTGGGTAAAACTAATGCTCGCTCGGAGCGTACAAGGTAACGTCAAAATCGCCTCATTTTATTCTCACTTAGTTGAAAATTCTTCCTTTGTTCCTCTGGACGCACTACGGCAGTGTGTGATTTGACAGGTGTAAGATTGGTTTAGTGCTGCGGTGTATGTGGTGCTTGGGGTCATACTTTGTGTCACATATTATGAAAATATTAGTCCTTATTACAAGCTGAAATGGCTCCGTGCTGTTACGGACGCGGAAGTCAAGACGGAGTTTGTTATTAAGATGCATGAAAAACCTGCATCCTACACAACGCCAGTGCCATTAAAGTGTGTCAGCACGGGACAGATGGCCCAAATTCATCCCCCATCTCCATGTAAATTTTATTGCTTTGTGCCCTTGCCCATGCAAATGAAGCAGTTTTTTTACTGCGTCTACATCTGTTTTTATGTTTCGTCATACTTGCACATCCATCCATTAAACAGCAGTATGACTCTTCTTTTATCGCCTGCCGTTAATGTGACGCTGAAGGGTTGAGCTCTGTCAGTCTCCAGTGTATTTATCGTATACGCAAGAAATTCGGCTGATGTCAAAGACCCCCTGAAATCAAAATGAGAGACTTGCTTGTAGAAGCTGAAATGCCCTTATAAAATTCAGTCTTTCTCTTCTAGGACCAAAAATATGAATGACTCCAGTGATCTATAAAAAAACAAGAATGTCGCGACTGAATCTGTGACGTAAACTAAAGATTATTGACCCGACTTCCTGTTTTAATAAAAGATATTTCAACAGGAAAGAACAATATACTCATCAAGTCATTTCATAGCATTGTGTAAAGAAATGTTAAGATAGAAATGTTGACACAGACGTAGATAGAAAATAATTTTGACAAAATTGTGTAGTGTAATGCACTTACACTGGATATTTAAAAATGTTAATATGTATGTACTATATTTAAATACTAAAATATTTATATATTCACTACTGTTTTTTTTTTTAAAGAAATTAATAATTTTATTCATCAAGGATGCATTAAATAGAACAAAACAAAAGACATTGATGATGCTACAAAAGATTTATATTTCAAATAAATGCTGTTCTTTTGACTTTTCTGTTTGTCAACAAATTCTGGAAAAAAAAAAACTCAGTTTTTCCACAGAAATATTGTTGTTTTCAACATTGATAATAATAAGAAAGGTTTCTTGAACACCAAAACAGCATATTAGAGTGATTTGTGAAGGATCATGTCACGTGGAAGACTGGAGTACTGGCTGATGAAAATTCAGCTTTGCCACCACAGGAATAAATCACATTTAGAAATATTTTCAAATAGAAAGCAGGTACTAGGTACCAGGTGCTAGAAAGATGATTTAATGAAATGCAAATACATATTTTAGAAAATAAACACTGCACATCTGCTTTTAAACCATCAAGTGCCATAAACTTCCACTGTAAGTGCATTAATGTAAATATGTTTTTGTTTTTTACATACTAGGAGTCAAAATGAATTGATCTTTGGTAATTGATTTGTTTAACTCATATTCCTGCAGTTCCTCCTGTGTTCGTGGTGCGACCCAGGAATCAAGTGGTCGGGATGGGCCGAACCGTGACCTTTCAATGCGAAGCCACAGGAAGTCCTCAGCCTGCCATATTTTGGCAGAAAGAAGGCAGTCAGGTGAGAATGTTTGTGTTTTTTTTTCACTTGTGGTATGAAGATGCATTTCCTGAGCACACTTTTACAGTAACATATAAAATGCATGGCACTCTTCCCCATTAAAGTCAGTCAGATTTATGAGACTGGTAGATTTATAAGGCCATCTGCACATTTACACACATCTAATGGGCTCTGTAATACTCCACACCTCTAACACACCTCAAGTCATCTTGGTTTGATGAATATCACTCATCACACACTCAGGAATTCAGGCACACCGTGCCAATAGCTAGTGTGAGCATGCAAGTCCTGACAAGATGTATATTTCTCACACACTGAATATTCTTGCAGTAATTAGTGTTTATGTTTTTATATTTTTGTAATCAAATTCTACCTCTTTTTCCTCTTTCCCCTCTCCAGAACCTTCTGTTCTCCTCTCAACCTCCTCCTCCCTCCAGTCGATTCTCTGTCTCTCAGACGGGCGATCTGACCATCACAGCGGTGGAGCGTTCGGACGGAGGCTACTACAGCTGTCAGGCTCTGAACATCGCTGGCAGTGTGATCACCAAAGCCCTGCTGGAGGTTACAGACGGTGAGATGGACGCACTCAACACAAATGAAGCCTTAGTGAGCGCAAAAGTGCTTATGTGCATACATATTTTACATTGATTGCAATATACTGTTTAATTATATTGCAATTAATTGCTCCGTTTGGCACTGCAAATGACTTACTCATTATATTACTTATGGATTTATTTGTAAAACACATATGAACCTTTTCTAGATGGGCATTAGAAAGATAAACATTGCATTTTCTGTCGTTACTCATAGATTTCTGGCTATTAGTTTCATGTAGCCATGTCAAAAGTTTTGACAATACAGCACAATACAGCTCAGGTGTTTTTCCGCCAGGATGCAATTAATTTTACTTAAATCACATTTTGCTATTGTAATATTCTTTTTTGTAAATATCATAAATAATGTAAGTGATGAAGTCACCCATGAGTAACCCTGAATGATTCACTGACCGAAAGAGTCTGACCCGGTAGTGAGTTTGAGACGGTTTCTTGAATCCTTTTGACTGAATCATTTAAAAGAATGGGTTCAAAAGAGTCATTTGTTGGCTAAATAGACATTACAGCTCGTGCTGTTCATTTTTGCATGCGACACGCACTGTATAAAGGCAAAACGTTGTTAAATATTTGTGGCTGGACATAAAATTTAGGTTTAAAATTCATATTCAATGCAAATAACAGTATTTTATAGAAAATACACTCATTACTCCAACACTGATTACTCCGTATGTTCAAATAGTCAATAAGACACTTAAACTGAATAGTGACAGTTTGGCAGTTCGCTCTCATCCAACATAATCTCCTGTGAGTGCCATCCTTTAAAAAACACCAAAGCAAGACAAAGAGAGCGAAAGTGAGGTAAAGAAAGAATAATAACAACAGTTATTTTAACGCCCATCTGCTCTCTGGCCTCGCTCTCACTGCGGGCACGGAGCGTAATTACAGGTCACCGCCACGATGATTCAGTAATTACAACAGCGGCGACGCGAGGACACAACCGTGCCTGAGCGAACGTGTCATGTGATACATAATTCATCCTTTTAATGGCCCTTACAAAAGTGTTGTAGGGCTTTGAAATGCGCTGTAGTGGCATTTATGCAAATTCCAGCCGTATAAATGGTGATAATGCTTCTAGCGGGGTCGAACACAATCAGATGGACGTAAACATCGCAGCTTTTACTACAATCAGACCGGCTAGTTCCGCTGTGAGAGAGAGGAGGGCGCGGCGGGGGGCGATTGTGTTTGGGTGTGTTTTAGTGTGTGTGAGGGAGGTTTAGTGCTGCTGAAATGCTGCCGGTATTAATTGCTCGTCTCTAGTTCGGCTTCACTCTGCTACTGCTGGTGACTGATTAGAAAATCGCTTCCAGTTGAAAAAATTGGATTCCATCTCTATTTCTCTCTCTCTCTCGTTCGTAAAACGTACTCAGCTCGTTTGGTGCCAGGCATTCCTCTCTCACATGCTCTTTTTCCTTGGTTACATTTATTTTTATTCGCGTTCTTCGTTCTCTTTACCTCTGACCGTACACGCGCTCGCTTCTGTGGCTCTTAGAAAATGTGGAAGGATGTATTTTGGATTTTGGTTTGGAGTGCTGTAGTGTTTTATTATAGTTATTATAATGATATTAGACTCTGTCTTAAGACTCTGTGTCTCGTTCTGTCTCGCTTCCTCTTTGTCTCATCCTGTCTTTCGGTGTCTCACTTTTAGTTTAATGCATTTTAGTGGTGTTATAGATCATTTAGATTCATATCGCCAACTATTTTGCAGCTTAGCCGAATGCATGCATGCATTTGATTTTATTTTGCTTTATACATATATTTATTTTGCAGACGCTAAGTGATTGCAGATGCTAATTGATACAACAAAGCGATTCATCTTAAAGTGATCCATTTTATTTATTTATTTTTGATTTTGTTTATTAAAGAAAGACGAAAAGAAGGTAACAGGACTAAAATTTAATCAGGTTTAATTATTATTTATGAGGACTGAACAAGGCAATCACTGATCTTACATTTACATTTAGTCATTTAGAAGACGCTTTTATCCAAATAGACTTAAAAATGAGGACAATAGAAGCAATCAAAATCATCTAAAGAGCAGTAATATTTAACGCTGTATAGTCTCCGTTAGCCTTTATAAGAAAGATCCGAATAATGAATAGAAAAAGGAATAGGGAATCTAGCGTTAGAGTTATTTTTAATAATAATTAAAAAAGAAAACAAATTGACAAATTAAATTAAAAATAGAATTAAAATAGAGAGTGTTAGAGTTAGAGGGTCAAATGAAGATGGAAGAGATGTGTTTTTAGCCGACTCAGCTGCTCGGCTCTGATCTGAAAGTGGGTTTATTTTATTTTTATTTTATTATTTTATTCCACTTTTTAATTAATTAATTGCAGAATGTATTAATGGATTTATTTTAGCAATAAATGTAAATAAAGTAATAAGAATGAAAGAAAATAATATGGTCTAGGTATTGTTAATATATTTAATAATGACATAATATACTATTAAATAACATTTGCAAACTAAATACAATAAACACTCAACGTGATATTAATGAATAATAGGAATACAATTATTTTGTTACTGTTATTATGCTCCTATACGAAAATGATTGGTTTCTCTCTCACAGTGATCTCAGACAGACCTCCACCCATCGTCCGCCAGGGTCCCACCAACCAGACCGTGGCTGTGGATGGGACGGTGGTCCTGGGATGCCAAGCCACCGGCACGCCGACTCCCACCATCCTGTGGAGGAAAGACGGGGTCCTGGTGTCCACCCACGACTCTCGCCTCAAACAGCTGGACACAGGAGCCCTGCAGATCCGTTACGCCAAGGTACGGTGACTCTGAGGGGTCAGAACCACATCAAAGCCTGACATATTTATCATGCAGATAAATGTACAGTAACAGGGGACGTGACTCCGGTTCATGGGAACCTTTTCCTTTGGTGGATTTATAGCTTTGAAACTCCTCTCTGACCCTCATGATGCATTAAAACGCTCACGTATGGAGGTTTGAGCATGTGCTCGTTTGCTGCACCAAACCAACTTGTTCTCGTAAAGTACTGTTTCCTTTGTTCGGTTTTCCTTAGTAACAGATTTTTATGGAATTTTCCATTCCAAACACACCGCACAGAACAACTATTTACAGGGAATCTTGAGCAGTTTTGTGCTGTGCCGCTCGTCTCAGACCCAACGCCTCGCTTTCATTTTTATTAATATTTTATTCATGGAGGTTTTTGAATGCGGCAGAGTGGTTTATTGGATGCGGTTAGCTGCTGTTTCTTTCTGAGCTGAAGTTGGCAGATCTTTTTTTGAACTGTTAGCTGTTTTATTCCCGGATATCTGAGACAGCACTGCAGGATTCACTGACAGAATCAAAAATCACAGCTCCCTTTATAAAAATATTGTGTTGGGAATTATTTCGCACACCACGGTTGGGTAGACATTTCCACGATTTAACCACTACTATTGTTTGCAGAGGGCATAGACCATAATAAATTGATACCATGCTAAAAAGGTGCTTTAAATAGGCATGTTTGTTATTATTTATTTTTATTACAGATTACTTGATTATTCATTAATGAACGTGTACGGAAATTATGTAATTACTTTATAGCCGTATTTAATGTGTTATTTTAAAAAGAATTTAAAAAGGAAATAATGTACTTTTACGGTACACTTTTTTTTTTTGTTTTTTTTACATTTTGAGACATTATTTTTGGGGACAAATTATTTAAGTTTTTTTTTGTTTAAGATATATATCTATATATATTATATGATATTATATATATATAATATCTCGTCATACATATATATTACAATCACATTTAGAGTCTCTAAAGACTTATATCTCATTATTTTATATTTCAATCACTCATCTGAATTTTGTATCTCAAGGTAGTTTTCTTGTTTTAAGCATGTTTTTATTGGACAAAAATACAAATTTTTGCAGTACCTCACTGTAAATAAATAAATAATAATATTAATAAAATACAGCCCAAATTATTGATACAGTATTGCTATATTGATATATGATCATACATCCTTAATGATTTAAATTTGCTAATGATTGCAAAACAGTCCTAATATCTTGTTTATGCATGCGTCTTTGAAGGTTTGTGCTTTTGTTGGTGTTGAGTGAACCCAGACATACATGTGTGGTCGTACAGCATCAGACAGGCTTTTCTTTCATCCCTCACTATAGCACAACATCATCATCTCACACACAGACGGCCAGTGTTCAGAGAGCCGTCAGTCAGCCTGCAGGTTCTGATGTGTGAACACACACTCCTGCTGTCACCCCCCGTCAGCCGCGAGGGGGAGGGGAGTGTTTCCTGTCACCGCACACGCGCACACACACACACGAGCACCCGGGTTCCCCCTGCACGGGGGTCAAAGGTCCCCGCAGCATGGGCTGTCAGAATACGACTTTAATTAACATAGATGTCTCACTTGACGACGTCTCGCTTCTTTTAAAGAGTAGAGAGATAAAGCGAAATGAGGAGATGCGTCTCTATCTGTTGCGCTTCGGGCGGTCCGCATTAATGAACATGTCATTAAGCGAACACACGCACACCAGTAGCTCCAGATAGACGGTCTATTTCTAGTGAATTTCATACCTCCTCCGTAAATTGACTGACAGATCGGCTGACGTGTTCTTAAATGTATCTTTTTTTCTATAAGATATTAGCATACACCAACACTACATTATACAGTCACTATTATTGTCATTCTGTGCTAAGAAAGCACTGTCTAGGAACATACATGTAAATGTTCTTATTTGTCTGTTAGTCTTTTTTTTCTCGCTTTTAACAATTTTTGTTTCATTGATTGATTCATTCATTCATTCATTTAGATTTCCTAGTGAGTTCTCCAAGTAATTGCAGGTTTGGGAAAATTACTATTTTATTTCATTTGTTTTTTTTTATTTATTTTTTGATCATTATTTTGATTACCTAGTAAGTCCTCCAATTAACTACAGGTTTAGGAAAATTATATTTTATTTTTTTATTTTAAGGAATTTTATTTATTTGTTTGTTTTTAATCATAATTTTTATGGTAAGTCCACCAAATAACTTACTATTTTTATTTTGTTTTGTGTTTCGTTTTGTTTTGTTTGCAAATGCTAGTGGTGCAGACATTCCATATGCCACCTTTACATTATATTTGTGTACATCTGATCATCTATAAAAGCAGATTAATTCATACATTCTAAATAGTACACATTGGAAGAATATCTGCTCAATGTAATTTGATCAACGTATTACATACGAGCAGACAAAAAAAAAAGTTCAGTCTTCAATATGAAAGCGATACTCTGAATAGACGTCTTGACAATGTACACTGTGTAATTTGGTGTGAAATTACACTATAGTGTCAAACTAGGAGTTACTTTGGAGCTGAATGTTGGAAAATCATTATTAATTTATATGCATATGTGTATATTTGCGTTAATAGAGGGATTTTCTTTTCTTGATTTCAGCTGGGAGACACTGGCATGTACACCTGCACCGCGTCCACCCCCAGCGGAGAGGCGTCTTGGAAGGCTTACCTGGAGGTGCAAGGTACAACAGAGAGACAGAACGCAAGATAACAGACAATAGAGTGAGAGGCACTGAGAAACGGACGTCAGGAAATTAAGTTTAAAATTGAGTTTGAAATTAAACCCTTCGTCTGCCTGTATAGGGTTGGGTATTGTTCGGGTTTTTTTACGAGACTTTTAAAAACTGTACACGGTTGCCTGAACCGATTACTTAAAAAACAAATATATATATATATATATATAGGATTATGGGCCATTATTGATCGCTAAAAAACACATTTACTGTCTTTTTCTTTCATACTGGCCCCAAGGTCGCCCTCAAGACGGCAGAGAAAGCACAGTGGCTCCAGAAGGAAATAGAACCAGGAATACCTCATATGGACAAGGCATTGCTATAGCTGTAACTGATTATAATAAAATATAAACAGTTGGAATGATAAAACAAAGACCTAACACTCGACTGCGACAATGTACAGTTTGTGTTATTCAGCCATCTTGGTATTTTCATCATATTAATATAGTTATAATCCATTGCTAATCGCCATGCCTCTTACCATATCTGTTTTTAAACAGTAGAAGAACATATTTTCTGCCTCATTCTTTGACAAGAAGCCACATCAGATCACAAAAGGAAGCAGTTGTGGAGTAAAAACTTTATAGTGTTCTACTCATTTCCCGAGTTGTGCTTTTAAGTCGGAATGTGAAAACGACATGACACTACAAAGATGTGTTGGATTTGTATTATTAGAGCTTTCCGACTTGCGTTCGTGAATTTTCTCAGTCGGGAAATTATGTTTCACGTGCGGTGCCGGTGATCCTTACGTCCGTTTCGGAGAACCAGAGAACAAATATCACTCAAGCATTTAAGTGGCACCGAAATCTTCGTTTCTGATCGGTTTTTCTAATACATACCGGTTACATAGTACCATTGCTATATTTGCACCACCCTTGTTTCGGGACCCAACCCTATGCCTGTAATTGGTTTTCATTGTTTCTTGATACAGATTTGAGCCGCTGTACTGGGAGAAACCACTTGTTTTCCAACATAAATAACTGAACATCCTTAAAGCCAGATTTACATGCTAGTGGTGTGAGAAAAATAAACACAGTTCAAAAGAGAAAACAAGTCTTTTTTTTCTTCCTTTTTTTAAGCATAAAACTCACAACATTTAGTTTGATTTCTCTAAAAACAAGACTTGATATCTATTTAATATTTCATATAATGTCTGATACTGCATATAGTCTTTTGCTTCCCATGTAAATTGACCTTGTTTTAAGAATCTTTATATATTTTTTAATTTAAAATTTAGACTGGAAAGCAAGACAAATGTTTTTTTGTTTTTTTTTAAACAGTTTTTGTTGTAATCATTGTACAGGATGATATGCTCATATGTGTTTATGGTTTCAGAGTTTGGCGCTCCGGTTCAGCCGGGCCGACCCACAGATCCCAACCTCATCCCCAGCGCCCCCTTCAAACCAGAAGTCACGGACGTCAGCCGCACCTCTGTGTCTCTGTCCTGGAAGCCCAACCTGAATGCTGGAGCCACACCCACCTCTTACGTCATAGAGGCCTTCAGGTGACATCATCAGTTCTGACTATACTTATCTATCATTGGTCGGTTTGGTTGTACGAGCGTGTGCTTTATAAACATTTGTGAATATCCTTATAAGCAAATGGTGGTTCTGTAAATACCCAGTCCATTTGCTGCGGCATGTCATAAATAATCATACCCACGTCTGTGCTTTCCTGAGTTTTGCAGTAACCTCATTGTTTGGAATAATGTTTGTAGTTGCGATATTTCGCTACAAAGTTTGGGCCGCAGGGTAAACTGACGTTTGATTTGTGTGGTGTGGACGGCAGCCATGCGGCGGGCAGCAGCTGGCAGACGCTCGCGGATCACGTGAAGACCGAGAGCTTCGTTCTGAAGGGTCTGAAGCCCAGCGGCGTCTACCTGTTCCTGGTGAGAGCGGCTAATGCGTACGGCCTGAGCGACCCGAGCCCCATCAGTGACGCTGTCAAAACACAAGGTCAGTTCACCTTTGACCTCCCAGACAAGCGTCCTTTCACGCGTTTTAAATATTGCACTCGTGAGAGTTATGAAATGTATCACTGTTTTGTGTATTATTCTGGGGTATTTGATGTTCATGTATGCTTGTGCTTCATATTTTCTATGTGGTCTGTTTATGTGAGTAGACGTTCCACCAACCAGTCAAGGAGTGGACCATGGGCAGATCCAAAGGGAGCTGGGAGATGTTGTCATTCACCTCCACAATCCCACAATTCTCTCATCATCTTCTGTCAGAGTCCAGTGGACTGTGAGTGCCGCCACATTTTCTTTTAAAGGGACAGTTCACTCAAAAATAAAACAAATCTTGTTAAAGGGATAGTTCACCCAAAAATGAAAATTCTGTCATTAATTACTCACTCTCATGTCGTTGCAAACACGCAAGCCCTTCGTTACTCTTGAAGACACAAATGAAGATATTTTTTATTAAATCTGAGAGCTTTCTGAGCCTGCATAGACAGCAATGCAACTGACACGTTCAAGGCCCAGAAACGTAGTAAGGACATCTTTAAAATAGTCCATGTGACATCAGTGGTTCCTTAATCTTAATTTTATGAAGCTACAAGAATACTTTTTGTGCGCAAAGAAAACAATAGTATTCAACAAATCTTCTGATTTCTGATTTCATCAGAATATCTTAATTTGTGATCCGAATATAAACAAAGGTCTTACAGGTTTGGAACTAAAGACAGAATTGTAATGTTTAGTCATAACGTGGAATTCAAATGACCTCTTTTAATCAGTGTTTTATCTTGTTTTCCAGAGAAATACTAAACATCCTAAACATTAGATATAAATCAAAATTGTGTACAATTAGAACATTTTAAAACAATAATAAGACTTCTTTAAAGAGAATATTTTGTCAATTAAGTTTATCTTAACTCACTGGCAACTTGCTTTTTTATCTCAGTTTAAGCACAGATTTAACTAATTTTAAGTTTTATGTGGTATTGAACAAATGCATTTAGTTTTAATTAAACAGTATGTTCTAAACATCTGAAGTCAAGGTTAATTCTGTACAGATTTTCACTCCACAAACGCATGCACACAAGAACAGAAGTATTCCCAGCATGTTACTTTTTAACATTTTAGGTCGTTCGCACTTTATACGTATTTAATCAGAAACAGCTGAAACGACATCTGCTTTTATTGGGGCGGATCCAGAATTGATTAAAATCTTTACAAGCGTGTACAGTTCTCCTCCCTCCACGGCCATACGGACTGATCGCAGTCCTGAACACCTCCGATATGAAAATCATTGCACATTAGAAGTCAGCAGAAGCTCAAATCTGAATCTTCAATGTTGATTTTTGTATATTAAACCTAGGATAAGTATTTCAACGCACACCCACAAAGCCACAAAAAAAAGACTTTCGTCCAAAATGATAGAAATATTGCAATAAAAAATGAAAATATTCTTTTATAAATTATAAAATGTTATAATTTTCTTAATAATTGTAAAAGTTACTGCACTTTATAATATTTAACTATGTTGGTATGTCTGATAAACCATGGTGTAGCTAACTAGCAACAAATGCCATAAAAATTCCTAGTCCTGGACAATGCCAACGGTAATCATTAGCAGGCGTTTACAGCATCTAAGTGATTTTGTCCTTCAGTTTTGCCCTGTTCTTGCTTGTAGGTCGAGCAGCAGTCTCAGTACATTCAGGGCTATAAGGTGATGTACCGGCTGTCCCCAGAGGGCACTCAGCAGTGGGTGGAATGGGCCACGTTTGAGGTTCGAACCCTGGGGGAGAACAGCGCAGTCGTCACCCAGCTCAAGAAGGGCGTGACCTATGAGTTCAAAGTCCGACCTTTCTTCAATGAGTTCCAAGGCACCGACAGCGACATCAAAGTGGGCAAGACCCTGGAGGAAGGTGACTGTGTGCTCTGTGTGCTTTAAAGCTTAATGTCCCACGATTCCTTTCTCATTCACTTCACAGAAGTCACAATACACTGCGATTGTGTCAATATAATTCTTATATATATATACGAGCTAGGTGTAACTGATTTGCATGTAATCGGATGATTAAGTAATTAAGCTTTTCATTTAAAAGTATGAACCCCCCCTGCAGTCCTTTATGCAACCACAGTTGAGAATCTTTACGTACTGTCGATAGTTTAATGCACTTCATTATGTTATAACAACAAATTCGTATATTTTCTTTCGCTTTGGCATTGTCTATAACTATGGTAGCAAGATTATCCTATTGAAATCAAATGGAAGTAGGTCCAAGTAATCAAAAGTAGTCTTATTATTTCCTAAACTTGTAATGTTAGGATTCAGTTACTAAGTCAATTTTGGAATGTAACGGATTACACTTGTCCTACCAGCTCTGTATAGGTATTCTGTATACATGGGTGGGTGTGTTTGTTTATCAATAAGTAATGTTTCATACATTAAAAAATATTATTATAGAACAATTTTTAAATGTACAGCCCTGGGGAATTCGCATTTCTGGATTATGTTTCTGCCAAGGTTGCAGTGAGTTTTCAATTTTAGTTCACATATGGTTAAAAATATAAAATAAAACAGTAGTTTTTTTTTACTCATGGGCTGGGATATTAAAATTTTTGTTTGTTTCAGACCAATGTTTTATTAAATAATAATACATACCAAAAAATTATCATATACACATAATTCGAATAAATTATTATAAATATTTTATTATAAATATTTTTGCACTCACATTCCTGGGCAAAATCAAACAGTGTTTTGCATTTGCGCCTGGGTGTACCCGCTCAGACGGGAAATAGAAAGACACTGAGTTAATTTTTGGGTTTGGCTCGATCACATTCACAGGCTACATTCAGGTTTTCTGCATACCTGTGCAGTCCTCTAGAGTAAGAAAGACGCTCGCCTATATTCAGTAGTTCTCATTTATGTTAACGTGTGGTCTGCGGCCCATGAGGGAGGGCAAAACGGGCCGTTTAAAACGCTTCACGAAAGCCAAGCAGCCAAAGAGAAGCCAAAACCCGAAAGCTCAAACAACTGCTGTGCTAATTGTTCTGAGGGTGTGGCGTCTGTGGCTCTGGGGAACGCCAGCCATTTGGTCTGCTCCAAATTTGCCTGTGTGTGTTTTGTGTTTGTGTGTATGTGTTTGTGCGCGCCTGCTTTTTTATGTAATTGAAATGCAAAACATCAGAGACAGCAAACACAAAGCAAATGTTTCACTCCAGGGCTTTGTGTTAACATACATTTATGTATTAAGTGGATAATAGTTATGTGAAATGAAGTCCAGTGACAACGTTCTGTTCACCCTGAGCTCAAGTATTCGTTCTGCTGGCATCTGGCACTGGGACGGTCCAATCATGTTGCTTGGCAGTCGCCACTCATTATTTAAATGCACTAATACCGCTGAGTGTGTACTATTAAAATGAGTGCTTACATGTGTTTCAGAGAACACACACACAGACACATAGCGCCTATACATGTCTACATAATGTTTATATATGCACACATGTGAAATCTGCATATTTGCATAATTTAAGGTGTTAAGAAAGTGTATATGCACATGCATAACACGTGTATATTGTAAGGTGTGTGTAACGTCCCGCTCGTGTCTCTTATCGCAGCGCCCAGCGCTGCTCCCAGGGGGGTCACCGTAACGGGAAGCGGAGACAATGGCACAGCTATTCTGGTATCCTGGCAACCGCCCCCGGAGGAGGAGCAGAACGGCGTGGTGCAGGAATATAAGGTACGAACCACAGGAAACAGACAGAGAGAGAGACAAAGAGAGTATGAAAAAAAAACAGAATGAAGGATGGTAGTAGAGGAAGGAAATAGGAAGTGGAAGAGGAAATTATATTTACTGGCTCACACTCCATTCATTTTATGATGTGCTGCTGAATGAATGCTGAGTGTAGTGGTTAATGGGTTGATTTTCATTGGGGGGAATTTAGATGTTGTGAAATGCTGCCACCTAGTGGTTCATGTGGGGTGTTAACACAATGGCCTTCCAGACAGATGTGATCATAGGGAATGTTTTGATATGTTCGTTTCTTTCCATTTGACTTATTTTGTAGGTTGTTGTTTTTTTTCCATTATTGTATTTATGCCAAAACATTCCTTTATAAGCATTTGAAATTATAAAGTAAAATCATTGATACTTTGTATTTAAATAAATATTTTATTATATGTAATATTGTTCTAAATATTATGTTCTTGTAAAATTGACAATTATTTCTAAATATAATATAAAAAATAAAATAAAAATATATCAGCTAGTTTTCGGTCTTTTTGTGTCTGCTTTGTATTTGATACACAATTGTACATGCTAACATATATAATTGCAGCATCAATTTTCTAGCTACCCTGCGCTCCCTCCGTTCTTTCTCTTTATTTTTCATTTTGCGTGTCTTTATGTGCTTTTCATATCCGAACAAGATAACAGAGGCCATGTTTTTTGTTTTGTTTTGTTTGTTTTTTTGACCAAAGTACAATGTTGTATCAGACGTTGTTTTGACTAGGGCTACTTTCAGACAAAATATCTTTTTGACTGGTTAATAATGTGCCAAAACGTTACTTCTAAACATGCTGCATTATATTTCATAAGATAATTACGTTTGCGAATTATGAATACGAATTTTTTTGTAGATGCTTCGTGTCTTTTTGTGTCCCCTTTGTATTTGTAGTCACACGCAATCGTACTAGTAATACGCAATACATACTAGCAAATGTAATTGCGGCAACTTTTCATGTCCAAACAAGATAACAGAGCCCATCTCATACGATATCCCTCTCAGGCTCTTAAATTTTAATGGCTTTGCGGTGTTTCGGTATTTAGTTCGTAGGTCACTGCTGACGAGAAGAGGTGCGGTTCGAGTCGTTCAGTCCCAGTTCATTTTCCAGGTAAATGTTTTCAGGCAGTTGAAGGAAGGTAGTCAGTAATTTCATGCTTGTTAAATTGGGCGGAGGAGGAATTTTCGCTAATCACTTTTCTTATGCACTTATTTTTTCTACCCCATTGTGCCTCAGGAGAACTTCAGAACTATCAGAACGTCCTCGCTCGTTACCTCACTTTCTCTCTTTCGACCCATAATCCACCTTTGTTTCCCTCTGAAGCCTTCGGGGATGTCTAAATCTGGTTAGCATTTCCAAAAAAGGGGACGTCAGCATAGAAAAACATGTAAAAAAGCATTTTTTTTCTATGCGTCAATGTGTAGAGCTCTGCGTAGATCAGTGCGCTGACCTTATAATCGAAGTTAGACTGCCAGTGAGGGCCGATATCACATTTCACCCCGCTGAATGGGCCCCTGCCGGGCCTGTGATTGTGTTAGGGTGAGGGTGGCTGATCCAAGCTCTGGTCGCACACACACTTTGACGCTCATTTGGATGCCACGGCTGGCTGAGCTTCCCGAGAGGAGGAAACAGACCAGGGTTCGGTGCGTGCAATGAAAACAAAGAAAACTGCATTTTCATGTCAGGGAAAATCAGACCTTTGTCATAAAGACAGATTGACGGAATGTGGGTACCACAGATAGGGAGTGTTTATTCTAGGTGCTGAATCTTGTTTTCATGACACAGTTCAACTTTAGCGCTACATGATAGTGTCTGGCTTGAAGCAGGAGGGCTGATGGAAACATCCAAATAGATTTACTAACTAGCTTTGAGGAAACTCTAGTTTTATTTTAAGGACAGTCGTGCATTATTTTCAGACGAGAAATATTTGTACGTGACAATGATAAAGTTAGCGAAACAATTTATCTATTTGTACAAACACAAAAGTTTGGACACACTTTACTGAATTGATGTTTCTCATAATCTTATCAAAATATTTTGATAAAAATGTGTTCAAATATAATATTTTTTACACATGTATAATAATAATAAAAATATTCTTATTATGTTATTAGTATTATTATACATAGGTTTGGAAACACTTGACTAACTATGCCCTTAGTGAAATGAAAAAGATTTTTTCTAAGACGTGTTTAAATTCTTAAAATATATAAATGCATAAATATAAATATAATAATAAATATTTAAACACACCGGTTTGAAGAAACTAGGACATGAATTTATGGTTTCCATGATCTTCAATACTTATTTATGTGCTTTGAAATTTATTTCTTTTTATTTTACAAAATATTATTATTATTATTAGGATCAGTGAAGCATAAACAGTCAATGTTGTCCCAACCTGTGTGTAAAAACTTATTATTATATATTATATTACGATCTGTAAGCCTAATTCAGTCATGTGTCCAACCGTTTGGTAAAAAATACTATTATTGCTATTTATCTTTAAATGATCTAATAATAATGCTAATTCTATAAATAATTATGAAATAAAATAAAAGATTTTTTTTCCCTTTTTTTATTATTTTTTATTATGCAAAGATATACAATTTACCGTTGACAAATCAAATACAAAATAACCAAGGTCAACAAAACAGACATGACAACCAACCTTATTTGTTGTGTGTGTGTGTGTGTTGTGTGTGCATGCTTGTGTGTGTGTTGTACGCGCATGTGTGCGTGTGTGTGTGGTGTGTGTGTGCGTGGGTGTGTGCGTGCGGGTGTGTTGTGTGCATCGGTGTGTGGTGTACGCGCATGGGGGCACGTGTGGTGTGTGTGTGTGTTTGTGTGTGTGTGTAAAGTGTGACTGGGTGTGAGGGTGGAAGTATATAAACAAAGACATGTAAAAAGTACAACAACATAACAATAGTAGAAACCTATAGTATGATGACAAAATAGTAATAATCTGACATAGCATTAATACAAAATCAGAGGATGGAGGATGAAGGAAGTGCTAATAATAATGGTAAGTAAAAGCATATAATAATACAAACATATAGTGAATATAAAAAATTAATTAAATTATAATAAGAATATGAACTCAGTTAGAGGATGTGGAAGATGACAAATAGCAAAATAATAGTATTAATTAGTAATTAGTAATAGTAGCAATAATAACAATATTAACAATAAACTTACTTAGATGGGCAAGTCGTGGCCTAATGGTTAGAGAGTCGGACTCATAACCCATAAGTTGTGGGTTCGAGTCTAGTACCGGCAGGGATTGTAGGTGGGGGGAGTGAATGTATAGTGCTCTCTTCACCTTCAATACCACGACAGAGGCGCCCTTGAGCACGGCACCGAACCCCCAACTGCTTCCCCGGGCACCGCAGCATAAATGGCTGCCCACTGCTCCGGGTGTGTGTTCACAGTGTGTGTGTGTTCACTGCTGTGTGTGTGTGCACTTTGGATGGGTAAATGCAGAGCACTAATTCCGAGTATGGGTCACCATACTTGGCCACATGTCACGTCACTTTAGATTTGTGTTATTTCATAGTTAAAGAGTTTTAAAGACTTGAAGACTATTAAAATGTCCAAAATAGTCATCATAAAGTAGGTGTGTCCAAACATTTGACTGGTTAAATTGCTTGTAAGTTATATCCCTTAAAAAGGTTCACTCTTTCGGAAAAGACTTGTTGTTCAACATAAATAATTTTTATTAAGTGCTAACCGCTTGTCTCCTATCATGTTTTCTTTACTTCCCCCCTCAGATCTGGTGTCTGGGTAATGAAAGCCGATATCACATTAACCGCACGGTGGATGGATCCACACACTCGGTTCTGATTCCCGGCCTGCTCGCAGGGGTCACGTACAGGGTGGAGGTGGCAGCCAGCACAGGGGCCGGTCCCGGGGTCAAGAGCGAGGCTACGTCCTTCCAGCTGGGTGAGTCGGACCGGGATGTTATTCTGGTTAACCGAGACGCTCGACTCTGCCGGACCGCTGTTATTCAACACTGGCAGCTAAAGAAGAGCACAATATGAATGGTTGATTCATCTGATAACGGGTTACAGAAACACAACAAACACTCTGGTAAGCAGCTACCGGCTCGTTTTAACACCCGGCTGTGGAAAGGTTTGTGAGAATGGCCATTATTTAAGGCCTGCTCTTTAGAAAACGTACCGTCTATGCTTGTGAATGGCACGGTTGTAACTTGCCTTGTGGTTAGCCATCAAAAAGTATGTAATTTACAAAAACAGCCTTATCGGAGTCCTCATTCTCATCCGAGAATAAAGGAGATGTCAAGTAAAGTGCAGTTTACTTTAGTGCTGCAAAGCCTTTAATTGCTTTAAGTTTATTTCTCCATTAACTTACCAGCTTTAACTTGTTCAGCCTCGAGACATCGGTGGCAGCGGTTAAACTGCACTGAATGGAAGTGATTGTGACGCAGCCTGGTGTTGTGCCAATGGATACAGGTGGATAATAGGCCATCCGGTTATGCAAATCTGTTTTTAATAAGATGCCAATCACTGCTGTCAGAAACTAGTTTATAGTCAGTCGTTTGACAGAAAGAGATTAAATGCTCTTTTGAAACCTTGTTGGATGCACAAAGAGAGACTCATACAGTAAAGTACACGAAGAAAAACAGATGACTTGATATAAAGCAACTGTTGTTTTAGTGCTGATTTTTAATAGTAAGCAGTATATTGTGCATGTAAACACACACTATGTTGGTCTACATGACTGTTGTGACGACGAGAGAGGTTTTTGTATTTGTTACTTAAAGTAAATAGAAAACTAATGTGCACTATTTGAAAAAGTAACTTGGGTATTACAGGGTAAATTCAGAATTTAGGTAATTTACATTTACATGTAAGGCTATCAAACGTTTAATCGCGATTAATCGCATCCAAAATAAACGTTTTTGTTTACATAATATATGTGTGTGTACTGTGTATATTTATTATGTATATATAAATACATACACATGCATGTATATATTTAAGATCAATATGTTATGTTTATATATTAAGTGTATTTATATATAATATAAATTATATATAACATGTAAATATTTTCAAAATATATACTTGTATGTGTGTGTATTTATATATACACACAATAAATATACACAGTACACACATGTAAACAAAAACTTTTATTTTGGATTCGATTAATCGCGATTAATCGTTTGACAACACGTGTATTCCGCATTTTAAACCAAGCAACTTACAAATAAGGAAGTAATTTGCCATTACTTCCAGTACAAAAATCTAATTTTGTTGAATATTATTTGTAAAATATTTCCCACAATGCTGCTCGTTTGGGGTATTTTTAATTTGTATTTTTTTTTAGAAATAAATACTTCATCAAAGACACAAATTGATCAAAAGTAACAGTACAGATGCTTACGTTTTACTAAAGATTCTATTTCAAATAAATGCTGTTCTTTTGATCTTTTTATTCACCAAAGTATTCTGAATAAAATATCTCAGTTTCCACAAAAATATTAAACGGCACAAAAAAAAAACAAACATCTTAAGCAGCAAATCAGCATATTAGAATGATTTCTGAAGGAACGCGTGACACTGAAGACTGGAGGAATGATGCTTTGCATCACAGGAATAAATTACATTTTAAAATATATTCAAATAGAAAGCTGTTATTCTAAATTGTAATAATAATTCACAATTTAACTGTTTTTACTGTATTTTTGATCACAAATTTGTTTGGTGAGAATAAGAGACTTTGTTTAAAAACGACCTCAAAACTTTTGAACAGTAGTATATATAGTTATTTATTTTTACGTTATGCTGTTTGCAAGCTTTTAAGTAACATTACAGCAGTTGGTTTGTGCAGTGTGGGATGAATGCACTCCACTCCTCTTGATCGCAGTGACTGATCTGCTTCCATTCCCCTGCTGAGTGTGCTTCTGTGGCCTTACACCGCCACCGGAAGCAGAGGACGCAGGTCTCTAAAGCATTTGTCACACCGTGGGCTTTCTTGCATCTCTGCATCCTACGCACCTGTCCTGGCCTGGCCTCTCAGCGGAGTCTCAGTCACAACCAAACAACAAACAAAACCTCTGAGACAGGAAGTTCAGAGGACAGACTCACAAAGACAGAGCAGGGAGTGCAGCGCGGCGAGAGAGAGATGCTCAGGTTTTGGGAGAACCTGTTTGCCCCCAGCTAGACAAAAACTGAACATAGTCACAAAGATGAAAGTGACGCCCACATGAAACGCAGAGAGGAAGGGGAAAAGATGAAAAAAAGAAAGAAGTCAACGGAATGCGATTTCTTTTGGGTCGACAGCGCTAGTTTCTCTTTAATGTAGAAATAAGAGAGGGCAACCGAGAGCGACAGCACAGAAGGGAAGTTGCTTTGTGCTGGCAGTTCTTCTAGACAGCGGCTTGTCATTCATAATTCATCTTTTACATAATATATAAAAGCACGGAACACACTGTTTTTTTTACTTTCTATTCTACCTTCTTATTCCAGTTCAAAGTCAGTAGCAAAATTCACATTATTAATCATAAAGAAAAATGAACAGCTCTGAATAAAACTGAATAGTGATTTTATCAATATTCTTTTCTGTTGCTGTTATATGTTTGAAGTAAAATTATAGTTTATTTTTTATAATATCAAGTGTTATTTTTGACATATACACTACCGGTCAAAAGTTTGGGATCAGAACCATTTTGAATGTTTTTTACAGGAGTTTCTTATATGCTCAGCAAGGCTGCATTTATTTGATAAAACATACAGGAAAAAATGTAATATTGTGAAATATTATTATGATGTAAAATAACGTTTTTCTATTTTAATATACATTAAAATCTATTTATTCCTGTGATGCAAAGCTGACTTTTCAGCATCATATTACTGCAGTCTTCAGTGTCACATGATCTTCAGAAATCATTCTAATATGCTGATTTATTATCAGTGCTGCTTAATATTTTTGGGAACCTGTGATACTTTTTTCAGAATTCTTTGATGAATCAAAAGTTCAAAAGAACAGCATTTATTTAAAACAGACGTCTTTTCTAATGTCATATATACCCTACAGTTCAAAAGTTTGGGGTCAACCTGTTTTATTCTTTATTTTTTTGAAAAAAATTAAAACTTTTATTCAGCAAGGATGTGTTAAAATTGATGAGGTGATAGCAAAGATTTATATTGTTAGAAAATATTTATATTTTGCATAAATGCTGTTCTTTTCAACTTCTTATTCATCAAAGAGTCCTGAAAAAGTATGAAAAAAAAAATATTTTAATAGTATTTTCTAAAAAAAAAAAATTGGCAGCAAAACTGTTGCCAACATTGATAATTCTAATAATAAATCAGCATATTAGAATGATTTCTGATCTTGTGACACTGAGGACTGGAGTAATGGATGATGAAAATTCATCTTTGCATCACAGAATAAATTACATTTTAAAGTATATTAAAAAACATTATTTTAAATTGTAATAACATTTAGCAAGATTACTCTTTTTTGATCCAATACTTCCCTTGATGAGCATTAGACTTCTTTTAAGCTTACTGCTCCTAAACTTTTTTCTTTTTTTTGCGGCTGTAGTGTAAATAATTATTATTGCTGTTGTTGTTACTACTACTATTATTATTAACTACAAATATTTTCTGTATACGCTTTTACAAATTTAAAGGAATGTTTTGCATTAAACAAGTTCTGTGACATGCAAAAAATATTTACATACTATATTATTTTTATTTATACATTTATTAATTTAGTTATCTTATTTTATTAAATACAATTATATAAAAAAGTTTTACAAATTTAAAGGAATATTGTGTTAAACAAGTTCTGTGACATGCAAAATTGTATTTTATTATTTTTGTTTTGCAATGTATCTTTTAGTTTTCTGTTATATTAACTGGCTTTACTATTATAGTTATTGATTTTTAATTGTCAATTCATTTTTTTTCCCATAACCCAATTGGATTATGTGCAAATCGTTTCTTCTGAAACTGACAGCATTCCGCAGGTTTATTGTACCTGAAATATTTCTTTCATTATTGCATCAGTGTTATGGTCTATATCAAATCATTTTTTCTCATTTCTCATGTCTTTCTCTCAGACTCGTCAGGCCGTGTTCTTCCGCCGCCGCTGGACGATGACAATACGATTTCCCAGCAGATCTCAGACGTGGTGCGTCAGCCGGCCTTCATCGCGGGCCTCGGCGCGGCCTGCTGGATCATCCTCATGGTTTTCAGCATCTGGCTGTACCGCCACCGTAAGAAGAGGAACGGCCTCAGCAGCAGCTACGCCGGCATCCGCAAAGGTCAGCCCAGCCAGCTTGAACTTCATTTCTCTTTAGCGCTGGTGCTACACCACTGATTTTACAGTGTCTTCGCATATAATGATTTCAAAACGCATAAAATATAACATCAGTAGGAGGTTAGTCACTCCAACCTAATCATTATGAATCCCTGAGCTTTCATTAAGGAGGCGTGGCCTGTGTCTCATCTAAAGCAGAAACATTCCAGCTGATCTTTTAATATTGAGTTTGTGTTAGTCAGAGGCAGATGTTTAATTGTTACGTTATCAACTATTCTTTCTTTCTTTCGCTGGCTTAATGTTTGGCTTTGTAATCTCAGGTCTAATCCCAAACATCAGTCTCTTTTATTAAAGCTGGTATGAGAATACTTTTCCTAAATTAGATAAGCCCTAT
Organism: Sinocyclocheilus anophthalmus; assembly: GCA_018155175.1. Taxonomy (NCBI): domain Eukaryota; kingdom Metazoa; phylum Chordata; class Actinopteri; order Cypriniformes; family Cyprinidae; genus Sinocyclocheilus; species Sinocyclocheilus anophthalmus. The sequence continues at coordinate 100,742 of JADLZN010008693.1, read as the reverse complement.
CCACAGCCACATAATTCATATTTTGTTTTCAAAAAGCCGTTTCCTCTCTTGACCCTGATGAATCGTGGCTGATCCTTTACAGTCTGAATTAAGAGCAGCTTTTGCTTTCTTTCCGTTTTCTCTTTCCGTTTCCCCCTCCTCTTCATTCTTGAAGCAGATTAACTGGAGATGGGGGGCGAACGGGGGAACAAGCCGTTTTTTTTTTTTTTTTTTTTTTTCCCCCCCCCCGATGCGTGTCTCAAGGACATGAAGCTAATGGAATGTTTATTGGCAGGAATCTAAAGGAAAAGATCCAAGCCATTCATTAGCGTTCACATTCATAGACTCCCAAGGCTGGGCCGCATTCAAGTTAATTGAACGTGTCGACCACAAGAGCACAAAAAAGCCCAAATGAATATGTCCATTTTTCAAGGTTGAGAGCACCTGAATTCATTTACCAGGATGACTCGACAACATCTTGTTTCAACAACTGCACAAGACTGACAGGTAGCTTTTGAAGAGACATTCTTTCTAAATGTTAGTGGAATTATATATATATATATATGTATGTACATGGTGTGAAAGTGTTGGCCCCCTTCCTGATTTTCTTATTTTTTTGCATGTTTGTCACACTTTAATGTTTCAGATCATCAAACAAATTTTAATATTACACAAAGATAATGCAAGTAAATACAAAATGCAGTTTTTAAATGATGATTTCATTTATTAAGGGAAAAAAGCTGTCCAAACCTACGTGGCCCTACGTGAAAAATGAATTGCCCCCTCCTGTTAAATCATGAAAGAACTGCAATTAACCCCATTATTTTAGAAAGTTTAGTTAATTTTCACTAGCCACACCCAGGCCTGATTACCTGTTGAATCAAGAAATCACTTAATTAGAACCTGTCTGACAAAGTGAAGCAGGCTTAAAGAGCAACACATCATGCCGCGATCTAAAGAAATTCAAGAACAGATGAGAATCAAAACAGTTGACATGTATCAGTCTGGAAAGGATTATAAAGCCATTTCTAAGGCTTTGGGACTCCAGCGAACCATGGTCAGAGCCATTATCCACAAATTGAGAAAACTTGGAACAGTGGTGAACCTTCCCAAGAGTGGCCGGCCTACCAAAATTTCTCCAAGAGCACAACGATGACTCATCCAGGAGGTCGTAAAAGAACCCAGAACAACATTTAAAGAACTGCAGGCCTCACTTTCCTTAGTTAAGGTCAGTGTTCATGATTCAATAAGAAAGAGACTGGGCAAAAACTGCTTCCATGGGAGAGTTCCAAGGCTAAAGCCACTGCTGACCAAAAAGAACAAAAATGCTCGTCTCTCATTTGCCAAAAAATATCTTGATTACCCCAAGACTTTTGGGCAAATATTCTATGGACTGATGAGACAAAAGTTGAACTTTTTGAAGGTGTGTGTCCCGTTACATCTGGCGTAAACCAACACAGCATTCCATAAAAAGAACATCATACCAACAGTCAAACATGGTGGTTGTAGTGTGATGGTCTGGGGCTGCTTTGCAGCTTCAGGACCTGGGCAACTTGCCATAATTGATGGATCCATGAATTCTGCACTCTATCAGAAATCCTGAAGGAGAATGTCCGGCCGTCAGTTTGTGACCTTAAGCTCAAGCGCACTGGGTTATGCAGCAGGACAATGATCCCAAACACATCAGCAAGTCCACCTCTGAATGGCTAAATTAAAAACTAAATTAAGGTTTTGGAGTGGCCAAATCAAAGTCCGGACTTAAATCCGATTGAGATGCTTAAACAGTCCATTCATGCTCGAAAACCCTCCAATGTGGCTGAATTAAAACAATTCTGCAAAGAAGAGTGGGCCAAAATTCCTCCACAGCGATGTGAAAGACTCATTGCCAGTTATCACAAACGCTTGATTGCAGTTGTTGCTGCCAAGGGTGACAACAACCAGTTATTAGATTTAGGGGGCAATTACTGTTTTTCACGTAGGGCCAGGCAGGTTGGACAGCTTTTTTCCCTTAATAAATAATAATCAGTTAAAAACTGCATTTTGTATTTACTTGGGTTATCTTTGTGTAATATATTAAAATTAGTTTGATGATCTGAATCTTTTAAGTGTGACAAATATGCAAAACATTTAAAAAAACAAGAAGGGGGCCAACACTTTTTCACACCAGTGTATATATAAAGAAAAACACACAACAAAAACGGTTTGCAGGGCTCAGCATTAAGCTTAGCATGCGGATATGTGCTTTTATGGCTTGCAAACCTAAACATGATCTAGTCTGGTCGTCTCCTAGTCTAGTTATAACCAAGTTATCTTGTCTTGGAAGCTTCAGTTATAAAGGTTGACAAACAAATTACTGTATGCCATCGTTTTCTATCAGTAATGTGCTAATGAATTTATTATTGCAAATTAAAAACCTACTAAATTATGTTATAAATAATAGGTATTTTAATGTTAGTATAAAATAAATAAATATATATTAATATTTTAGCTAGATATATCCCATATATCCATCACACCACACCACAATTATTCTTTTACATTTTATTTATTTTATACTACTTTAAAATTAAAAATCGTTAACTTAATTAAACGAATATATATATATATCTATATAAATATGCTGTGTTAGCTATACATAACTATCTAAACTCTCTATTGCACTTTAAAGCATGCAAGTTTTACTAAAATAAAATTTATAATTTTTTCAGTACACAAGGTATTTAAAAGTTTTAAAGTTAGTAAAAATAAATAAAATATTAAATCTAAAAAAAATACTATGTATATATCTATATATATATATATATATAATATATATATATAGATTTTTAATTTTAGATTTTCATATTACAACGTACTACGTATATACAATATTGCTATATATAATATAACTATATAAACTATATATTGCAGTTTAAAGAATGCAAATTTGACTAAAATACTTTTTTTTTTTTTCAGTAAGCATCAAGCAGAAAAAAATCTTGATTGAACCCTAATTTATGCATGATGGTAAAATGTTATAGCCCAGAAGGTACATAGAAACGTAGTGCCTTTTTGTGCCTGCAAGCAAGTGAGACAATTTTCATTGGTTTTAGCGTCTGTTGAGCTACTAAAGACCAGTATTACTGTGAAACACAGGTTGCCATGTTTGAACCGGTAGCTGCGAGTCTCTTGAGCGTGAATGTGTTTGAACAGAGGTGGATAATAGTAAACACATGAAGTGGTAATCTGCTCTCCGGGTGGAACGGGGTGATGGGGAGAGTGTGTGTGTGTGATGTACATGTGCGTTTAGCTGTGAATGTGTGTTAAATTGTTTAAAAACACTGATCATCCCCAGACTCCTGAGATCTGATTTATTTATCGTCCATCAAATGATCTTTTTCCCCATGCTGCATTTGGCCTGCCAAGCATAAATCTACTTCTGCTTCAAAGCCTTCATGCATAAAGGATAAAATCATCAAAAAACGGCCCAATCTATTAGACTCATCTTTACTCAAAGCACTGCCAAGAAGCAGACGAGCGCAGCCGATAAACGTGACATTTGAAAAGGATGGCAGTGGCTGACAATTTTAAAGGTTGTTTTCCAGTAAATACGTGAAGATGAGAAGGTGAAGACATTCTGATGTATCGGAGTAACACTGCCAGAAAACAATCTTGACGGCATCACGCGCAGCAGCTTCCTGCACAGATACTTTGATGTTTCTGATGGGCTGTTTATTATGAATTCTGATCCCATATCGCTCAGACTGATTCAGCCGTGTTCATCTGCTTATTGGAGCCTTTGATCAACATGAAAGAAACTAGATTTCACATCAGACCGAGGGCATATGTTATAATAGATTTAAGTCGAAGTTAATAAAGTACACTGTTAGACTGCAGCCTGGCACGAATTCTTACTATTCACATGTCACATGATTGGGTATATTATTATTATTATTATATTATTATTTGATTTATGTTATAAATGTAAATTTAAATTTTTATTTTAATTATACTAATTTAAAATACATTATTATTTTTTTTTTATTTGTTGTTATATTTGATTATATTATAACATTTATTATTCAATAAAAATTTATTTTGTATGTATAATATACAATATAAGATTAACTAATTTGATTTTTATTTAATAGATTTCAGGTCAAAATTACTAAAGTACCAGTTATAATGCCGCTGATGCTTCGTTCACATGTCACATTTTAGGTGTCTAATTATTAGATTTAATTATTAATGTACCTGTTTATTTGATTTTGATTAATATTAATTTTAAAATTTTGTATTAATTATTATATTAATATAATGTGTAGTTTGAATCATATTAATTTAAATACATTATTATAATTATGATTATATTCATATAAATGTTTTGTTTAATTATAATTAATTTAAAATACATTATTTTTATTATTATTTGTTTGTTTTATATTTGATTATGATTATATACATTTGTTATTATTAAAATTATATAAAAATAAGATTTATTATTATATTAATTCTTATGTAATGTTTATTTTATTTGCTTCTATTCATTTAAAATACATGATTATTATTTATTATTTTAATTATATTACTATCAATATGTTTGTTTACTCATTATTAAGTTAAAAATAACATTATTATTTTAGTATATATTCCTCTACATGTTTGTTTAATATATTATTATTATTATTATTACGATTATTATTATTATTATTATTATTTGTTTGTTAGTTGTTGATTATAGTAATATACATTATTTTATTACTAAAATTATATTATTTTTATGTACTAGTGGTGATACAATATTAAATATTATGATTTATTGATAATGTTTTAAATATGTTAATTACTATGTTAGTGAGATTTTTGTGGCATAATCAGTAGATCTTTTATTAGTTGTAGGGGGGGGGGGGGGGGATAAAAAATATAAAATAGAGGGAAATTCTTTCAATTGATAATTAAATTCCACATTATGGACCAAATCTAGTAAAGTGAGCCTTTTTTTTTTTTTTTTTTTTTACTTGGGCCAGTTACACCTCCCAGAACACCCTAGCACTGAATTCAACATACAACCATCTCAAAATCCAAGCATTGTGGTGCCATTTCTTCAGAAATACTTTAGATGTCCATATTTCCCTTGTCTTTGATATATATTGATATATATACAATTAATCAGACACACAAGCCCACAACTGTAAAACCACAGAGTTCAGATGACAAGGAGAATGAAATGAACTGTGTATTTGTGATGAGGTTTCAATGTTCTGAGTAATTGGTAACAGACTCGTTACATCAGAGACTGTAAAATATAATAAGTGCCTTTTTGAAAACTTTTTCCAATAACTGCATAAATATTTAAGTTTAATGCACAGTGCTGCTACGATGAATAATTAATTTTTGAATAATAATTAGAATCTGATGAATAATTAATGTGCTCTTTTTTTCCTCTTTGCTCTGTGTGTCTGCAGTGCCCTCCTTCACCTTCACCCCCACAGGTAATCACACCTTCCTCACAGCACATATGCCCAGAATTCCCACAATCCCTAGAGTGTGACGACTTCCTGCCTGCTGGAGTTGGAAAGCGCACAGCAGTATAATGTTTCTCAGCCGTTGTAATGAAGTGTCCCTCAACACTCCCTTCAGTCACGTTCGTTCTGCACAGCAGAACTCCAAACAAATATGACACAGGCGAAGCGTGGGAGGCACGGCCTCTCTTTAAAAATACATCTCCCCACAAGAAAAGAACTCCAGTCTGAGTTTACATGGATCATCAAAGAGAACTTCAGTCGCATGGACTTGTCAGCATAAAAAGTCAAAAAACATAAAAGACAGAGAGGGAGGAAATGCGTGCTTGACTAAAGAGGGCTGTTAGAACCGGCAGAGCGGCCCACCCTAACGCTTCGGACCGGATGGGAAGCTGTGACATCAGAAGTCTCGTGACCAATTAGACGAAGAGAGGAGCTGGCTAGCATGAGGACTGAACTCAGATGACTTACATACCAGAGAAAGACGCTTAGACCCTTTCATTATTTCTCATCTCGTGCAATCTTTCTGTAACGGCTGTTGACTCACCTGGTTTTGGGAGGTTTTTATCAAACAGATGAGAGGGGAGGGATGGATTGAGAAAGAGAAGGCTTGTTTTTAGTAGCAAACCAAACAAGCTTTATTTCCACGAAATGCAGGAGCTTGTAAGATATGAAAGAAAATACAAGGCCAACAAAATATGCTTAGATGAGCCTGTTAAAGAGAGAGCTCACCCAGAAATCCAAAATCTGCCATCATTCCTAAACTGTATGAATTAGTTTCTTCTGCGGACATTTTCTTTGCCCTTTGACAGCAAGACATTTATTTCATTACAGGTTTTCCATGTTATTTGTTCTCATTAATGTAACTTCTTTTATCTACAGTGGCCTATCAGAGAGGAGGAGAGGCCGTCAGCAGTGCTGGAAGGTGAGATGTTTAAAAAAACACACATTTTGTGATCCGACACCTTAAAACCTTGAAGTTAATATTTATCAGAAGCCAACAATGTCCGTGTGAAGGGTGTGTACTGAAGTGTAATTGCGTTTTATTGACACTAGGGGGCATTTTTGTCTTTGCAAAGACATTTTTGGAGGTTGTGCAGCGAGACGGAGCCCTGCAGAACCCAGATGAGACAAAAGCCCTCTAATGTTAGATTTGAAACCCTGCTAATGCAATCATTTCCAACCAGTTCATTTCACCGTGTGCATTTGTGCACCTCGTTCAAATAGTTGCAGACCATGCTTAGTGTGTGTCTTTTTTTGGAGTCCAGCTTTTAATCAAGCAGGTCTTTGCCCTAGCCTTTAAGCCTTTTGAAGCTAAAGAGTCTGTTAGAAAAATAAAAGAAAGAGACATACCATGCTGCAGGGATACGGAACGAACGAAGACAAGAGGAAGCCACGTTTACTTTGAAGCATCACGTTGAAGATTCATTGCACAAAACTCTTTCTTTGATGCTCTTTTTGTGTCTTTGATAAGCGTCCCTGAAAAAAACTTCCCTCTTCTCCTTTATTTCCTTGGAAGCATTTTAAAGTGACCTTGTTTTATCATGAAAGCTAACTATCAAACATAAATCAGTGTTTTGAAATAAAAATGACTTTAACTGCAAGATTTGATAGAAACGGTTACTATGGGCGCTGGATGAATTCTTATATGCGTTTATTCAGAGCTTCTCCAGCTCTTGAGATCACGTTGATTGACTGTGACACCCTGGCATGCGCTGGGAGCTCCAAGCTCTTCCTTTAGCGATGGCTGGAGCAGCAATGTTCTCCAGCACTTGGGTAATCCACACGGAGATCTAACGGCCACGAGGCCTCAGGGAAACAGTGTCATCAGCCATGAGCAAGTCAAGCAAATGCAATCCATTTAGCACAGATACAGCCTAATGCACTGAGAGATGCACTGGGATACAAGAAGATGGGATAGGCTTCCTGTTTAAAGCTGAAGCGGGACATTTCTGTGCCACCAAACAGAATAGTCTTCCCTCGGCGTGCCATTGGTCAAACTGTTAACCCTGCCCCAAAACTCACACCAATGGTTGTTCCGATGATGCTGTGTCAGGCTAGAATGCTGTTAATAGAAACAGCATTTAACACTACTGATCATGATCATACAGTGTGCATGTACCACTTCCAAGTTAACGTTAGTAATAAATCACCATGTGTCCATGTTTTCCAGGCCAGGCTTGTTGAACATAGGTGAACCAGCTACCCAGCCCTGGCTTGCAGACACATGGCCGAACAGCTGCTCCAATCACAACGACTGCCCCATCAACTGCTGCACCGGCAGCAACGGAAACAGTGACAGCAACCTGGCCACCTACAGCCGCCCAGGTGAGCGTGTGAGCGAGTGTGGGTAGGAGTCTAGCTGTTAGTGTACAGAGGCATGATGCTATGCTTGAATCAAAGTGGAAAAAATTACAATTATAAATAGAGATTATTTCAAGTTTTTTGCATTTATTCATTTGGCAAGCTTTTTTTTTTTTTTTTTTTATCCAAAGCGACAAATAAGGAAATACTACTTCTGGATGAGTTTGTTACTTAAATGTGACCCTGGGGCACAAAATATAAGGGTCAATTTTTTGAAATTGAGATTTATACATCATCTGAACGCTGAATAAATAAGCTTTCCATTGATGTATGGTTTGTTAGGACAATATTTGGCCGAGATACAACTATTTGAAAATCTGCAATCTGAGGGTGCAAAAAAATCAAAATATTGAGAAAATCGCCTTTAAAGTTGTCCAAATGAAGTCCAATGCATATTACTAATCAAAAAATAAGGTTTGATATATTTACGGTAGGAAATTTACAAAATATCTTCATGGAACATGATCTTTAATTAATATCCTAATGATTTTTGGCATTAAAGAAAAATCGATAATAATGACTCATACAATGTTTTTTTGGCTATTGCAACTTTGCGACTTAAGACTGGTTTTGTGCTCCAAGGTCACAGATGAGGAAAAGACTTGCTAACGACTAGAACAACAGGCTTTATTATATTAACTGTGACTCAAGGACTTGTTTAAATTAATTTAAAGCAATCGTTTGCCATTAACGGTTCAGATTTCCCCCTTATACCACATTGTTTGTGCAACAAAATTTTTATCGTTAATCTCGTTGAAGTTTGGGTTTGTTCATTTCCACTGAAGTTTCCAACTTGGAAGCAGTACGTTCTAGTAAACCTATCCAAGTTGGAAATTCCAACTTTCCAAGTAGAATGGAACGCAACTCAAGTATCGTGTCCTTCCTTTGACACACAACTGCGTGTGTGATTTGTTGGAACCTGGACGTTTTAGGGAAAATAAAAGCGGCCGATATTGAAAAGGCCCCGCAGGCTGTAGTCCAGCTATTCCAATCAGCCGTCTGATTTCCATACCGCCGTTAGAACCTTTTAATGCAGTTTCTTGCTTATTCAGGAAATCAGGAGCCGTTACAGAGGTCAAAATAGACCTGAGAGAGAAATAGAGAGGGCGAGGAAAGAGAAGGAGTGATGGAGCACCTCCAGGTGGCTTTATTTCAGGAGTCAGCTAGTTACTTTACAAACAAAAGAAGACCAGGTTGACTCGCGAGTCCAAAGAGACACACACTGAAAGTGACAAAGCGGCGTTAATCTACAGAGTTACCCAGTTTTCACAAAGCAACTCTTAGTTTGGACAGCGGTGTCACTGTTGGTTCATTTAATGATATTTAAATGTCACTACAAGAGCTTTTTTGTTCTCCGCTATCAGCTGGTGCGACTAAGCCGTTGGCTAAGAGTATTTCATTCATAACAGAACCCTTAAATGCATCCAATCCTTTCAGAAAAATGTCTTTCTATTGAATTTAAGAAATTAGCTACCATATTCATGGATAGGCCTGAGGATTAGGCTTTGTGTTTGTTCAGACCATCCACAGAAACCGTAGATGGAGCTTTTTTAAACCAAAAAGCTTGGCTTTGCCTTTGATATCCATTTATTGGGAGTGTGTTTTCACTAACACTAGATTTTATCCCTGTTGCCTTCATCAAAGCAGGAATGACGGATAAATGTTGAGTGATTCTCACAGCATGACGTTTTAAAAGCTTGACACCTGCTTGCCTGGTGTGCCAAATACTAAAAAATCTCCAGGATATTAACCGGATCAGTACCCACAGGGCTTCTCTGGAAAGACGACTTAGTTTGTCTCATTCCATGGGATCTTTTATCATTGATACGTCAACCTTTGAAGTGCAGAGCCGTTTCTTCTTGTGGAAACAAGAGCCACGCTCGAAATCCGTCCAATGGCAGGCCGCAGTATTTACACGCCAAGCTTCTCGCTCAGATCCCGGCGAGGATTTGAATATTTTATGAACTGGGGAAAATTGGATCTGTCAGAGGATGGTCTTTTACAGCGTTCCTCGTTTCAGAGGCTTTTGATTCGGACGTGTTGGAACATCCTGCTTGATGAGCTGGGATGCCTTTCTCGTGGCTGCTCGGGAAACTCAAAGTGACACGCTTAGCTTGTGTCGAGGATGAGGGAGATGGAGGAGGACAGTGTCAGAGATTCTGATGAAACGAGTGTTATCTTGATATATGTATTTTGAGTATTCAACGTTATCTTTGAAATTTCTGGTTTCAAGTGTTCTTTCAGTGTCTTCACTCCATGAGTTTCTGTAAATGTCCCCTTATTTTAAAAGCACTTCAGTCTGATCAGTACATAAATATCTACAACATATCAGAATCCAGGTTTATCCTTAGATCCCAAACAGTCTTTTGGCTATCAAAATGTCTTACTCCTCTTCTATCATCCAGCCGACTGCATCGCCAACTACAGCAACCAGATGGACAACAAGGCCAGCAACCTTCTGGCTCCCGACACGGGCCTTTACAGTGACGTGGACCTCTCCAACAAGATCAACGAGATGAAGACCTTCAACAGCCCCAACCTAAAGGATGGCCGTTTTGTGGGTCCTGGTGGTCAACCTACGCCCTACGCCACCACCCAGCTCATCCAGTCCAGCCTGGCCAACAACAACGTGAACAGCAGCAGCGGCGGAAGTGGAGGAGGAAGTGCTGACATTAATGAGAAGCTGAGCTGGAAGAGCAGCCAGGGAACGCCTCAAAAACAGGCTGACATCAACACGCCACTGCAGTATAACGTCATGGAGCAAAACAAATTGAACAAGGGTGAGTTTTGTGGATTTCCTTGCGGTCCCCAAAAATTTAAGGCAGATTTATTTGAATTTGATTTTAAACACTAGCTCAAGCTCTTCAAAGAAACCCATGCCATGTTTTTCTCGGTTTACCACAAAGGTGTGTCATCGAATTGCTGCTCTTCTTTTCTTGTTGCTCTATTGTCTCCTCATATTCAGACCACAATAAAAGCGTTACACGACTGTGATTCCTAATAGCCTCCCTGGCACCTTTACATGTGGCTTTTTCACTTTCTAACCCCTTTTTTATCCGTCACGGTTGCTCATATTGCGTATATGTGTAATTCAACTCTGTGCTCTGCTAGTAAACTTAATCCATATTTATAGCTGTTGTTTTACTGTTTGGATGGGGATGAAGGTAAAGAGTAGACTGTAAAGTGTCGGATGTCTCAGAACAATGTGAAGCCAGAGATCTTAGATTACTATACAAATAAGGGGGAATGTAACTCAAACTCAAAGCTATCCATTATCTGCTGCTTCATATTGTGCCACTAAAAAGGTAATTGTGTTTGCTTTTTGACTCAACTTGCATGAATCTAACTGCGTGTGGGTGTGATATTTCACACTTGGTAGACAATTGAAACCAGTCACCAACAAGTCATAACAGCTTATGACTGAAACCCTTTTGTAACCTTTTACCACTCGACTGTCTGATGTTCCACTCTGAAGCGTTCTGCATTGAAGTGTATGCATTTTATAAGAGCTTTCATTTGTCTAGTTCACAAAATATATTTTTCATTTACTCTAAATGAAAGGACTGGCTCATAATACCTTACCAGTATGTATAATAAAAACTAAAGCTCAAAATCTCTTGACTGCAATCGCTTAGACCACTATCGAGGTGAGGGGCCCGTCTCAGGCACCATCCCCTATAACCAGGCCCAGGACGTCCTCACAGGAGGAACCTACAGCAGCTCCGACAGGGGGAGCAGCACTTCTGGTAAGACATCCATCAATCCACTATCTATCTATCTATCTATCTATCTATCTATCTATCTATCTATCTATCTATCTATCTATCTATCTATCTATCTATCTATCTATCTATCTATCTATCTATCTATCTATCTATCTATCTATCTTCATGCATTCATTCATTCATCCATCATCCATCCATCCATCCAATGTTTTGTTGTTCATCCATCCATCCATCTAAAGTTCTGTTGTTCATCCATCCATCCATCCATCCATGCAATGTTTTGTTGTTCATGCATCCATCCAAAGTTCTGTTGTTCATCCATCCATCCATCCAACCAACCAACCAACCAACCAAGTTGTCATAAAAACCTGCAGACATAACCTCCTAAACGGTTAGCCTGCAATTTATCGCATTATTCAGTTTTCTTCTCATTTCCATTATTTCAGAGCCTTTTCATCACTTCAAGAGGCAGTAAATAATATGCAAAACAGGACATTTACAAATCGCTCACTCATTGTTGAGAAACTCCGGGGAACAAAGAGAAACATTTGCGTCCGAACAAAAGGAGGCGATTCTTCCTCACGATTTCTGAGGTGCACGAGTGCATATCTTAAACGGCAGAAACAATCTCTCTCTCAGTCCTAATTCCTTTCGTTAAAACCATGTTCCCTGCAGATTTCTAAGGTCTGCCGCATTTTCCCGGGATGTGTCTGATTTGGAGGATATCCCCCTCCCTTTTTGCGATTCGCCACACCGTCATTAATTACTCCGGCGTTCATCCATCCGACTCAAAGAAAGGGGGGATAATGTTGTCAGAAAGCCGGTGTTTGTTGCGGGACAAAGATAAATGAGGCCCATTCTGCGGTGTATGCAAGGCTGCCGGCGTAATGCATCGTATCTATTTTTATATTGTATTTGAAGTTCAGGTAATTAAAGAGAAGGTCTGAGTGCGTGGAGGTCCTCACAGCTCATTGGCTCTGAATTTTAATTCCTTTCTGTTAATTGGCCTCCAATGTTTCTCTTGTTAATGCTCTCTCTCTCTACCTCTCCTCTGGGCAATGAAGAGTGTTAGTTTTGAAAAATTACTCATTTTTTGATGGAGAGCGCAACGTTAATTACAAATAGAGAGATAATGCGCATAAGCGTTTTACACCGCATAAATTATGTTGTGGGTGTCATTAATGTTGCTTCTCCTGAGTGTAAAAGTGCCATTTGTTTCACACATGCATCAAACTCGCAAACAAACTAACAGAAAAAGAAATGAACCAGAACTTAAAGCATTTTAGTTTGCAATCAAATTATTTGAAGTCGATGGCATTGTGGCCTGGGAGTTAATATAGCACTGTTTGTATCACACTGAATGTGTATTTTTTTTATTTTTGCTTTACAGGAAGTCAAGGACAGAAGAAAGGTGGGCGATCAACTAAACAGATCAAACAGAACCCAATGAATTGGACTGAACTGTTGCCTCCTCCTCCTCCGGTTAATCCACCACCGTGTCAGGAATACACCCTCGCGATGGATGACAGGTTAGATCAACACACAAAGGTTTTCACTTATGGTGTACAGTATGCTTACAATGCACATTAGGAATTACATTCATAGTTTATGTATTTCAGATTTTTAACCATTACAATCATATGTACATACGCAGTTTAAATGAATAAATAAATCTTATGATTTGTATTATTTGTACTTATTTATGTGTATGTATAATATATATATATTATTAATATATATATAAATATTATATATATTATATACCCACACCCGTAAAGAAATACTTTAACAAATAAAGTAATCTTAAATTAATAAAGCAACAATATTAATAATACAAATAAAATAAAAATTTCTATTTTAAAATAACATTATTAAGAACTATCTTTGTGTTGTATATATAACTTTAATATAGACCAATCAAATTATATTTAAAATAATATTAAATGGATTACTACATCACAATATTATACAAATTAAAAGTAAAGTAGAACTATTATTTTTAAGACATTTGTCAACAGTTTTGTACAGCAACTTACAAAAAAGAAAGGGCGTTATACATAAATTCTACTGATTAAACTTATATGCAAGTTAGACACTAAAGATCACAAGATTTACGCTTGTTTTTCCAAAGTGTCATGTTATTTTGGTTTTCCCTTTTTCTCTCAGTTTATTACACCAGACCTGCGTGCCCTTTGGCCGCCGTCTCGTATGTACTGCAACCCTGACTAGGCTAGAAGAGGAGGAGGACGAGGTGGAGCTGGAGCGCGGACCTACGCCGCCTGTACGGGGAGCAGCTTCCTCACCTGCCGCCGTATCCTACAGTCACCAGTCCACCGCGACCCTCACCCCGTCCCCTCAGGAGGAGATGCAGCCCATGCTGCAGGATAACCCTGACCTACACGAGCGCAGGTACGCCAGCTGCAGCAGCTTAACAATGCTTTTCTTTTTGAACCATTTACAGTTTCATGCATTTGACGTCTGTCGTCCTCTATTAGGCGACTCTTGGTGAGCCCACCCCCTCCACCACGCCCCCTCTCCCCTCCACACACATACGGCTACATCTCCAGCCCCCTGGGTCTGGACACGGACGGCCTGGAGGAAGAAGAGGACGAGGAAGAGGGTGACGAGATGGATGCGGAGGTGGCTCGAGTCCACCAGCTCCACACCCACCCTCACCAGCAGCACTTGCCCCAGCAGAGGGCTCTCCTGCGGGGCCTGGAACAGACCCCGGCCTCCAGCACCTGTGACCTGGAGAGCTCCGTCACCGGGTCTATGATCAACGGCTGGGGCTCGGCTTCAGAGGAAGACAACGCCTCATCGGGTCGCTCCAGCGCCGTCAGCTCATCGGACGGATCTTTCTTTACCGATGCTGATTTCGCCCAGGCCGTGGCAGCTGCGGCCGAATATGCTGGTTTACGCGTGGCAAAGCATCCTGGGAAAGGCCACCATCAGCTTCCAGTGTCTGGAGGTACTGGAAAGTGTATATGCTTTCTTAATAAACGTTCCTAATGTTATTGTGCATAATTAAAATAGGTCTAATAATATAATCCTATAATCCATTTTTATGGACAAACTCGAGCCCAGCCTACATTATTTTCCATAAAATATTCTGTTTTACTTAGAAATATGCCAAATTGTGGAAGATATGGAGGTGCCCCACCAAAAACTCCTTATATTTGCTCATGAATTTAAATGAAATAATGGTTTTAAATGGAGACACTAACTGTAATACTATACATCCTACAGCGGCTACATTAATTTGTAGTCAATTCTGCGGCCTTTAATAGAGCTAAACTAAGCAAACCCTCTGTCCTCTAATTTGCCAGCAGCACGGAAATACCAAAACCTCCCTGTGGGACACCGTCCATGCAGCCCAGTGTCCACAGACAGTAACGTTAGCGCAGCCCCGGGTCAGAGGAGGCCCCTAAAGAGGCAAAAACAACATCCAGCTGCTCAGACAGGCTACCAGCGTCGAGAGGCCTACACAGAGGGTACGTCCACACACAATTCTGCTTTCAGTCCTGAATCATGAATACTAAATACTTATCTACTTTTTTTTTTTTTTCATTTTTAAGTGAAGAAAATATATAATAAAAAATGTAAAATACTACAAAAACATAAATTCAAAATAAAACTAATTACAGTATATATATTTTTACATCATTTGTATTCCATTATATTAATAATAATAATAACAATTTATAAATAAAATACATTTAAAAGTAAATAAATATTCATAATATTTTATGGAACATTTTATGTTACACAACATATTGAATATTATATTTAATAATTGTTATTTTATTATCATTAATAATATAATAAATTAATATCAACAAATTTATAAAACTAATAATACATTTAAAAGTAAATTATATAATGTATATTATTTACGAAAAATGTAAAATTGTTAAAATTTTATGAAATTCAAACTAACATAAAGGTTACCAAAATATTAAATAGATAATTTATACAAAAAAAAACATATATAGAAATTAATTTAACAATTTCTATGATTAATTAAAATAAAACAATTATAAAATTTTAATTTTTAAAAAAATTGACAGTTTATGTACACAGTTTAAGAAAAATATAAAAGAGTTTTTTTACTCATTCAAATGATTACAAAGGTGTAATATAAATTCCATATAAGTTTAGATTAAATTCTTTTTTTCCAAATATTATGATAATATTATTGGTAAATTATATTTTTTTGTTATTTTTTTTCTTAATATCTATAATCTATTTATATTATGATTTTTTTTGCTTATGACTATGCTATGAACATAATTCAGTGCGTAAACAGCTGCTCTGAATGATTTTAGACTAGTTCAAACCGATAACTTGTGTGACACTGATGTCTTTTTGACCAGTTCATTACAACGATTCATTTTGTTCACACATCAACATATTGTTCACACATCCCTTGTGATCCATTCAAAATGGTGGTCATACATTCATATACACGTTGATTTAACCTAAAATGTTGAAGTTGATTTAAAAAGTCCATGGATGCTATGCATCAACTACCCACACACAAGTATAAGACAACAAGCATCTTCCAAACATTTAATCTGCACAGAACAGGATCATAAAGAGCGAGGGAGCGGCGGCGTCCACCTACAGTGTGTCATAAGTGACCACTCTGCTTCAGTCTCTAATGAAATAGCAGCAGGTGCAAAAGCTTCACTGAAGAGCTCTCTCACTGAAGGCTTCAGAAAGGTCACGTTATCGGCGTGTGATGCGTGTGGAACTGCAAAAGGAAGTGCTCACAAACGCATCCAAACTTTCTGCTCGCATTTGTGAGAGTGTGTATTTGTGCACACGGTCTCATCTGCTGCGTCTCATCACTGAGTCAGTTGTCCTTGTGTGTTGACACTAAGATTTAATATCAGACACACACAGGCCTTGGTCGACTCTATCAGATCAACTAGCCCCTCTCATCTGTCCTTCACTGTAATCTCTTCCTCCCCCTCTTCTAATCTCCTCCGCTCCCTCTCTCTCTCGTCTTTGTTCGCTGTTGGCCGCTGAAGAGACCCAGATTGATCAGTCTGTGTCGGCTCAAGTTTCTGTTGAATGTGTGATTTGTTTTGATAGGCCTTCATCGAGTTGCGCTGTGTGGGAGGGTTAAATACAGCGTCTCGCACGGAAAAGAAGGTTGTCGTTTGAATGCGCTTCACACAAACACACTCAAAACTAAATGATCTGAAACACAGATTGCCTACCAACCCCCCCAAATACCAGGCGTCAAACACACACTCCCCCCGCCTCTGTTCATTTTGCTCTTGTTTGCTCAGTGCTTTGGGTGACACCAGGCTTATTATCTCGTCCTCCTCCAACTCCTCTCCAGAAGGCCCTGTTAACCTTTCATCTGCCTCCACTTCTGTCTGGAGAGAAAAGAGCCAGTCTTTTCCAGACGTTCTTCTCTCTCTTTGTCTTAGTTTCCTCCTTTTGCAAGTTTCTATTAGAAGTTTGTTTTCAGATTTCAAGAACAGTTTTCTGCAGGACTGCTGAAGGATATCTTTGGTTATCAAACGTTTTGAAGCAAATGTGAGTTAGAAAATTTGTAAAGCAGCTGAATAATATTTGCAAGTTGTAAAAGTAGCCCAATTCTGCGGGAAAACCAAATTCTGTTGGCAACGCTGGTAGGTTGACACCAGTTCTGTTTCTTTTCACTGCAGCCAGGCAAAATAAAACTTTAGAAATAGGTGTTATGTCGTTGTTTGAATAGCATATGTTAAGAAATTACTAGTAATGATACAAATATATTAATATTTATAAATGAAATCTTACAGTAAATTAGAGAATTATAATAATTGGGTGAAAAAATAATAAAAAACTAAATGTTTAAAATGATGCCAGAATGGATAAAAAACAATTAATTAAAAGGTAAATTAAATACTGTTTTATATATATATATAGATATTATATATTATACTATATATATATATAATAAAAAAAAAACAATGTTAAAGTGATAAGAAAATAATCAAAAAAAGGTAAAATTGAAGGACCATGTGTAAAGCAGTTGGAGTTGATTTATAATATCATTTCAACCATCAATGTTATAAATAGCTGATGCATTTTCAAAGGCATAAGCTACTGTTCAAAAGTCTGGGGTTAGGAAGGTTTTTTTAAATAACTGTTCTGCTCACCAAGGCTGCATTTATTTGATCAAAATACAGCAAAAACTGCAATATTGTGTAATAGCATTCAAGTTTAAAATATCGATTTCCAAATGTAATTTAATCTAATTTACATTTAATCTGTCAATTTTCAGATTAAAGTGTAATATATTCCTGTGATGCAAAACTGAATTTTCAGCATCATTACTCCAGTCTTCAGTGTCACATGATCCTTCAGAAATCATTCTAAAATGCTGATTTAATGCTCAAGAAACATTATTATTATTATTATTATCAGTGTTGAAAACAGTTGTGAGGCTTAATATTTTTGTGAAAATGTATGCATTTTGTTTAGGATTCTTTGACGAATAGAAGTCAAAAGAGATAATTTTGTAACGCAATCTGAATTGTAAGATTATAAATGTATTTACTGTCACTTTTGACCAGTTTAATTTATCCTTGCTGAATAAAAGTATTCATATCTTTAAAAAAAAAAAATCTTACCGACACCAAACTTTTGAGTGCAAAAAAGCACTCATAAGAACTTAAACATCAATCATTCATATCACATCTAAGCAAGAAAGGACGTGTTTTACACTACTAGTAATTTCACGGCAGTGCAGGCACTACTCACACAAATAAGAACAGCAGTGCTAGCTGTTGTATAAAGCAGAGCGAGAGCCCTCCCTCCTTCTTCCACCCCTCTCGTAAATCTAACAGCTCTCTTCTGCTCCTGTGAAATGCGGCCCGTCTCTCTCATCCTGGCATCGATCCGCCACCTGACTACTGGAAGACACCACAGGGCTTATAAAAACCATCCACATCCACCATCCACTGACCCTTCTCGTATTTTGCTGAGTGTCAGAGCAGTGATGAAGCAGTGCTAAGCTCTCCCCGACAAAACGAGACACGCGCTCTGTGAAGACGTCAGGTGTGCTCTGACCTTGAACGGGGAAAAATGTAGACGCAGCACCCGAGCACCATTTTAGCACTTAGTCTTAGTGACGCAATGTTTGCGTAATACGGGTGTATTTGTGACTCTGGCACCTATTGGGATGCCATTTTATATATGCATGTTGATTTGAAATTGAATCAGGTTTCAATGTCTCTGGCACAAGTTTACGAGATCCGTCACGCACAGAGCTCGGACAACTTTTTTAGCTGATGCTAAAAAGAACGAGAACGACAACCCTGAATAATTGGCACGGGAAGCGTGTAGACATCCAGTGACCGTGATGAACCGTCATTCACAGTTTCTCGACTGGCTAGCGGCGCCGCGGTGGGAAAGAGCTCCAGTGTGCAGCTGTTTGGAGGGTTGCGATGCAACAGCACAGCTGTGTTTCCATGGCACCTTCCGGGTGCCAGACAAATGAGTTCTGGTGTCAATTAGCTGAATGTCTGGTTCTGAAGGACACTAGCATGTGCGAATATCCACCTTATTTTGCAATGCAGAAGTAAGCTATTTTCTGTAAATGTCATGCGATTCATTCATTAGCCGCTAACTAACTAAAACGAAAACAAAGTGTGGTAAAACTGTGCTACAAACCAATGCGAATAGTATTACGACAATGCATTAACCCTTCCGTGTCAGTTAAAAAAAAAGCCACATCGCGGTATGTCAAAACAATTGTATATTTTTCTTGCTTTCACTAACTTTTTTTTTTAACCAACGGTCCTGATCATAACTACCAAAATTTTTTTTATTTTCAGGATTTTAACCCTTAAAATGTCACCTTTTGATGCATTATTTTTGTGTCCGATTACAAACACAAATTTCTCAGTACACACATACAAACCCCACTCTGATATCCATACCAATAAACCTACATGATTATAATGACAGAAGTTCTATTCAATTGTTTTTTTTTTTCCAGATGAAGTAAGGGGGGAAAACAGCGAAAAAAAAGGTCGTTGCATAGTGGAAAAAGTAAAGTTTAAAAATAGTAAAATTTTGAAAGCTTGTCAAAGAATGAAGATTACCTAAGAATTGCATAATTTATGCTTAACATGGCACTGGGATATTAATTAACATGCCATTTATATGGATTTAATATGACCTATTTATAGTATAGCCTAAATAATGTCATTTTTATTATTTAAATTTTTTTTTTTTTTTTAAAAAAAAAAAAAAAATATATATATATATTTTTTTTTTTTTTAATTTAACATTTAAATAGGAAGGAAAATTCAATAAAAATACACATTTCTGGCTAAAATTTATGCTGTTTGCATTAACACAACAAAAGTCTCTGGAAGCGGATATCTCTGCCAATTCAGTTAACAAATTGCCACACCTGTCTTGTTAAAAAAAAAAAAAAAAGTGGAGATGGTCAAGCTGGTTATATAATGTCAAACAGATCAAATATTCACACAAAATAAACGCTTTTCATTTTGTTTTCTCACAGATCTCCCCCCTCCTCCGATTCCTCCTCCGGCTATGCTGAAGTCTCCAACACACCCGGCCAAAACCATTCCCGAGGCCCGGGGGGGGCATTCGCCCCGATCCAGTTTCTGCTGATGGAAGGACAATGCGGACAGGTTCGGGCGGACCCAGACCCCGGGATGGCTCGGACACCCGGACCAGCTCTTCAGAACGGCGGGAGGGCCAGGATGTACAGAAGGGTCAGAGGACGGGGAAAAGCAGCAAACAAGATGCCGGTGCAAGCCATAAGAGCCGCCAGCACCCAGGTACTGCGCTACAGTCCTGTTTTCTGATGTTAAATACTATAGTAAATAATGCTCAAGTCACTTACCTGTCATCTTCATGTCTCTTTCAGGATCAGAGGACATCCTACCTTACAGTCGCCCATCTTTCCCAGCCGTCCACAATCCTCGTGGAGAAAGAGACCCCAGCTCCTCCAGTTCACTGTCCTCTCGAGGGTCCGGTGGACGACGGAGAGGTGAAGGGGCTCCGGGGGCCCGCAGAAACCCTGCAGATGTTGGGCTAAACACCATAGGAGCCTTCCAGACAGGAGGGGAGGAGCTTGAGGTGCGTCCTCACTTCTAAGATACCCGGAAATGGAAGGAATACATGATTCTGATTGGTCAATTGCAATCTTTGGTCAACCATATTTATATATTGGACAAGATACAAACCAGAGCACCTGTGACTAG
Source organism: Sinocyclocheilus anophthalmus (assembly GCA_018155175.1). Taxonomy (NCBI): domain Eukaryota; kingdom Metazoa; phylum Chordata; class Actinopteri; order Cypriniformes; family Cyprinidae; genus Sinocyclocheilus; species Sinocyclocheilus anophthalmus. The sequence continues at coordinate 79,934 of JADLZN010008693.1, read as the reverse complement.
TGTTGTTAATGTTAATTTAAACTATTATTATTATTTGGTGATTTAAATAAATCTGAAACATAAATATTATACGAAAAACTTATTTTAAACTATCTTATTTTAGTTTGTTGCCAAAGCAACCATTTCTGCTCAAGTAATTAAATGACAAAAAATGTAACTGAAATAAACATTAACAAAAAAAATCTTAATTAGATGGAAACACTTTAATTGAAATTAGAAATGTTGCTTTTGCAACTTACTGAAAAAAATAATTTAAGTTAGTCAAAATTAAAACTGGAAATGTTTGACAAAAAAAATTTAAACTGAAATGAAAAAGATAAATTTAAATATAACAAAAAAGAACTGACAACTCTAAAACATTACAAAAGCACATCAAATTACAAAAACTGAAAAAAAGGAAAAATGGATATATAAAGATAAAAGCAAATTCAAAACGAATACTATAATAGTATAGAAATAAGTAAAATAACAATACTGTGCTCTTTGGATGGAAAATATTTATGGTTTCCTTGTATGATGTTTGCTATAATTCTTCAATCTTTTCTTTTCAGATGATGGAGAGCTGAAGATATAAAAAAATGGCTGTCTAAAGTTCCTCAGCAACCATCTTCAGCGCAGTTTGACCATCTCGGCGGTATCTTTTACTGAAAACTACCGACCCAGAGTCACGTTTGGAAAACTGACCAACCATTCTTCATTTATTTACCTTAATTTTCAATGTGCATTTAAAGAAGAAAAAAGACAGAAGAAAACAAAAAAACAAAAAAACGAAAGGTGCATTTGAGAGGGGCTAAAGCGGTTTTGTTTTGATTCCAATGCAATATGATGTGTCCGTTAGCTCCTGAAAACGATTATGGCTTTGTTCACCTTGGCGAGAAGGTTGTCAGTCAGCGGATACTGTAATGAAACTCCAGGCACAAAGGGACTGGCTGACATGTACATACACGTGTATACATATCTAACTGTCTTTTATAATCCATTGTGGTACATTAAATTTGTCTTCCTTGGCTTATTTGAATAATTTTAAAATGACGCCAGTTAATATAATTTTTTTTATAGCCGCCATCCTGGTTGTAAATTGTCATAGTGTTTAAACTGCCCCAGGTAAAGTGCCACATTTTGAGAGTTATTGTTTGTTCGTTTTTGTTTTTTGTAATGCACTGTTATTCTTTTTTTTGTCATTGTCGATGTTTGTTGTTCTATGTTTGACTTTGGTTTTAAAAGCACAATCACTAAACTTTATGTTGAACCATGTTATTGATTAACCTTTTTGTCTTACGCGAGGGGAGCGCGGATGGTACGACAAAAGGCCTTGTTAAACCTGTTGATGTAGGGTTATGAGAAAAGAAAAAAGAATAAGCTGTTTACAAACGAGTGAATGAATGGAAACGAATCCCTGCATCCTTACCTTCGGTGTCTTTTCCAGATTCTCATTCCAGCTCCAGGCATCCTGCAAAAATGAAATATACAGGAATTAATGCAGGGATGTTGTGTTTACGAAAGTATTGCTCCACCTGTGCACTTTCGTTATTAAAAAAGAAAACATTTTTCGATTCACATATGCACTTAACAGGAAGTGGGTGTCAGTTTGAGAATCTGGGGTGTTCGTGATTGGCTGGCCGAGGACCCGGCTCTCATGGGTTGGCTGTGTTGGTCACAGTTGATCTAAAAGAGGTGAGGATGTGAGTGTTAATTCATTTGACATCTGCAAGCATTTGTTTCTTAAAACAAAAAAGCATATAAAAAATGAAGAAAAAAAAATTAAATCAAAATACTGAAACTGACCGGCTTGTTTTGTGATTAATTCACTATGATACATTTTGTGACACTTGAACCCATCACCTAGGACACAAACCTAACCCTAAAAAAAAAAAACACCTTACCACATGGATAACTGTACCTCAAGAACGTCACTTGTGGTTGGTTCTCTTTAAAGATATAAATGATAAAAAATAAAATCCCATTAGAGCATTGTGTATTGTACTATGTATTGGACACTGCACCTATATATTGAAATGTGCAATCCATTAGAGCCTTCTTGCCTTTTTATATAGTGCCTAAAAACGCCAAATAGTCATTTAATTAGGTTTGTTTGAAGTACTGATGGTAAATAGAAGTATATGACTATGCTAAGTAGGGCTGTCAAAATGGCTGAAAAAAAAAATTTGAATTTTGTACTTAAATATTATAAAAATTCGAATTATATTCTAATTTAAAATGCATAATTTCAGTTATGGTGAAGAATAGCTTTTGGCTTCTCTTCTGAGGCCACAAGAGGGTGCATCGAGCAAAATATTACTAAGGCACGTTTATTCAAAGCATAAGATAACGACTATCTGTGAAAAAAAAGTGCATGATGTTTAAAATAATGTTTATAAACCAATTAAAATTAAGTTGCTTAAACAACTATAAACAAAACAGCATCATGTATGTATGCATAGTTTAATACAAAGGGCGGAAAGCCAATCACACAGAGTACATTTTTCATTTAAAAACATGAGATGCAGAGGGATGGGGAAAAAACCCCGCCATAAAGTTCAATATGTTTTTTTTTTTTTCATAGTTGAACTTGCATTAATTTTACATGGCTTTCTAAACATGCGGCTCCTTTGTGCAAGATACGAGTGCAACGGTGATAGATATCCCTCTAGAAAATGCGCAAAATATGTGTTCTGTGTGAACGGCTTGGTTTCAGTTTTGATGTAAACAAGATCTTCTCCGCATTGATGTTCTCTTTTTCCGCAATATTTTTAATAAACAACGCCGCAGCGCCGCACCCAGTGGCTTCAACTGGATAGGCTAACAAAAACATTATAATGCAATGACACCTACAGCATCATCGCATCTCGTGCGCCGCTGATAAGGCTGCCTCCTTAACGCACACCTAAAATTCAAATGCAACATTTTTGCATTCGAATGTGGATTTTTATTTTAAATTTGATGAATATTCGATACCAAACTAATTACCAAAATACACTATGCACTCACTTATTCTTAGATCCCAGAAAAATGAAAACAATTTAAAGTAGTTTTATCAGGATTTAAATATTAGGTTACTACTATAAATTAAATTTTTTTTTTTAATGCAAATATCAGACAATAGCAGTGTTTTTTTTAGCTAGTTTTGAGACTGAGGTTTTTAAACTGGAGATCAAGTAAAAAGTAGCTAATATGTCCTTAAAAATCAAACGTTTTCACTATTGCAATACATTTATTATTTTTTACTTTTTCATTATGCAACACAGCACAACACAGCCTACTTGCCTTCATCAGTGAATAAATTTCATAGGGCCGAAAACATGCAAAAATATTAACAACTAATAGTCAAATATTGACTAAGAAAATTAACAATGCAGAAACCGCATATGTGTGATTTACCACCCAAGAACAAACACTTAATATTAGCCATAAAATATTACAAAATATTATACTAGCCATAAAACACTATATAATTTGTTGTAGCCATATTAGACTAATTTGTGAAAAAAATACCGTACACAGTTGATATGAGAAGCATTTTCTCTAACTCAACTAAATATTGCTATGTGCCTATTTATTTTACTATTCTAACTATACAAAACCACACATGGTTAGATTAATTTTAGTATTTGCATTGAGCATTGTTCTCACTGAACAGAGGCCCTGTGTTCCCTATTTTGTTACATCCCATCTATTTTTTGAAACGTATGAATAAAGGTCCCTTAATAAATGTGTCTGATCAGAACCAAAAACCAGCCTCATTATATCAGGCCTATTAGTCATGTAGGCAACCCGCCGACAAGTCGATTTTGTGAAGGAATAGTTTGCAGCGCAACCTTTATAGAGAGCCACTGCACAATGACAACTATATACACTCCATTTGAAAATCCACAGACAAATATTGGGACATTCAGAAAGTAAAATGTCAAACGCATGCCTTCTCCTGTGCATCTGCCAGGCGTCTTGGTTGCTGTCAGAAAACGAGAGCAGTTCCCCACAGGTGTTCCCCTATTAAACACCTTTTAAACGAGAACAAATCTGGAGCAACCGAGAGCTTCCCCTCTGGCTCGATCCATCATTTTAATGAGCTAAGGTGTGTATGCTGTGCACAATGAGGCACAGGTGATTAAAGCTAGTACACACACAGACACTGACTGTGCTGCTAATATTATGAATCTATGTAGCCTAGAAATGACTGACTGTACAATGCGGTCATTATTATAAGACGACTTTCAGTACCTGACGACTCTGATAGCAACGAGGGACTCGGAATTGACCCAAACACACAGCCGTTAGCTTCACCAAACTCAGGCTGAGAAAGAAAATGGCTCATTTATTTGAAAACCGCATGTGCTTGACTAGAAAATGCAAGCTTTTTGTTTTGAGAACATAAATGGAGGCGAGCAAAAATTAAATGAACAAATCATCGAATCTAGCTTTGTTGCGGGGCTAATGAGCGCTCTCGCTAGTTAAATGAGACGCTAAATTCTGAGCTAATACAGGCAAACATTCAGCATTTTCTGCTGTGGAGATGTGTAGGGTTTAACCTAATGTCCTTTGTTAGGAAATGCATGTCTTATTTTTCACCCAAACTGGTTTAATTAACCCCACATGCATAACTGGAGGAAATTAATAGTAACAGCTGTATGCTGTCAGGAACGCCATCCTACTGTCTGCTGCTGCCCACTGAGACCCGTGTAGATCAATCCCACCTGCTCACCCACCACCCTCATTCACCCGGTTCACTCCATTTCATTTATAACATCTTCTCTGGAGAAGAGATGACGGGATTTTGATTTGTGGAGTGAATGCATTTTCTTTTTGTCTCCTAAGAAATTTAGCAATACTTCAATTGCTCACCAATGGATCCTCTGCAGTGAATGGGTGCCATCAGAATGACAGTCCAAATAGTTGATAAAAACATCACATTAATCCACAAGTAATCCATTATGTGTGTTAATCACAAACACACAGCTTTTCACTTAAGACTTTAATTGATGAACTGGAGTGGTGTGGATTACTTGTAGATTATTGTGGGGGGGGGGGTTTATCAGCTGTTTGGACTCCTCTTCTGATGGCACCCATTCACTGCAGAGGATCCATTGGAGAGCAAATGATATAATGTTAATTTCCTCCAAGTCTGTTTTGATAAAGAAACAAACTCATTTACATTCTGCATTTTTGGATTAACTATTCATTCAAAGTGAACAGCTTATTTTACTAGAATTTATCAAAAATAATGTTTACACCATAAAAGATTTAATTAAATCAATAATTTAGAATTTTTAACTTGCAGCCATGCATTTATTTAAGTGGTGGTAATAGATTGGCTGAATTTCTTTTTAGAGTGTTCCTTTCTTTAATTCATTCATACCATTCCCCCAGTCCTTCATCTCATTTCATTTTCTTTCTTTTCCCTCCCTTTTTCCTGCACATCCTTTTCCTTCTACAGCATGTCTCCTGCTAAGACGAGAACTTAAAATAACAACAGCTCCTCTCCCTGGAAAATTTCTCAGAACTTTGTGGACGAATTTGTCAAATTCAATTAAACCGATGCCCGACTTTTCTCCAATCGTCTTTCTCTCAGATGTAGTGCTGGTCCTCCCCTGAGTCTCACGGCTACCAAACTGCAGTTTTTTTTAATAACTCCATTTTAATAAGTCCTTCTAGTGCTCAGCTCAGCAGAACTCACTCCATCCGTGCTCAGACCTTACACAATTAACCTGGACGAACTTCACCTCTCCTTCCCGCAGTCGGTCCTGCACATCTCACAGGCTGACGTAACCTCACCCGTCCCATCAGCCAATGAGTCACGGCCAGTTTTTCATCAACTTTATTATTAGTTTTCACCAATTACATTATAAGGCTCCATCGCATAGCCAGGAAGATGCTCAGTCAAATTTATGCAACTATCTCCCTGCCAAAAGCACTGGAACGAGCCAAATCGACAGCGACCGACTGGAAGTAAAAGTGTGAAGCAATCAACAGTTGCTGACAAAGACGTTCTGCTCTATCTTAAAGGAAAATGAATTGATGAATTATGCATCAAGATGTCTCTATAAACCAATGATTAAAAAGAATGACATGCCAAGAAGATAAATGGCATGATTCCTTACAGACCTGCAATGCCACATGGTAACGGTTTCAGACTGAACCTTTCTATTACATTAATTTGCAAAAACAGCTAAACGTTGCATTACAAAGAAAAAAAATCATGGAACCATTTCATCTCAAAAGAGGAGTTGCACAGGAACAGTCCTTCATGCATTTGCTCATTTTTTGATTCATCCTTCTTCCCAGCTCAATCATTATTGCTAGCATTAAAAGTGAAGCAATTTCTAAGCTACAACCATCACTAAATGTAAATGCAAAAACAGGTCCCCCGCTGGTGAGGATGCTCAAAGAAACGTAGGGCCAAACATTTCAGGGAATTTAACCAACGAAAGTTGGTTTGTTTTTGTTTGTTTTAATCAAATGATACCAACGAATGACTATCTTTTCATAGTAAGTTAAAGAGATACTCCACCCAAAAATGAAATTGTGCGTATTTACACTATATTCCCCATAGGCAGTGGCGGATCTTAAGACTCTTTGGTTGCCCCAGGAAACGACCACAGAGGCCCCACCCCCACCAAAAAGTCAGAGATAAAAAAAAAAATGAATGAATTAATGAATGTGCTTCATGTGACATTTAAATTAATTTTTTCTTTTTTTGCAAAATTTTTTAATAAAAGGATCTGTAAAAAGCTACAAAATCTTAACAAAATCAGGTTCACTTTGACAGTGTACTCTGAAATTATTTATAAGTATTTATTATATGATATATTATGATATAAATTATTTATAACTTGTGAACCCACCTCTTACAGGTGTAATCTGTTCTAAGATGTGATATAAATCTGAACTGTATGCAGCAAATTGAAACATTTTATAACTAGTGAAGCCAACTGTTACAGGTATAATAATAATCCAATCTGTTAATCACTTCAGACTCTATGGAAAAAAAGAAAGAGTGGATAATCTTTTTAGAGTCATTGTTGTCCTCAGCTCATTTTTTCATTCATTTATATTTAATTTACAAAAATATTTTCTAATGTTTTACTCCCTTGTGTAAAAAGGGTGTTTTCAGAAATGCAACAATGAGTGCATGGTCTTGTTTGCAATTACATATACAGTGCTTAACAAATTTATTAGGCCACCACCCAATAGGTTTGTGCCACAGCTGCCCTAAACTAAGCAGGTGATTACCAAAATTACCATTGTTATTTTTCTGTAATGGTTAATCCACCAGTATGTGTAAGATCTTTAGTAAAAGTAGTGTTTCTAATGCTAAAATATAATTATTGTTGGGATTGAATGATTCTAAGATAGATTGCACAAAAGTTGAATTTAAAAGCAAGTCTTTGTACGTTCTGATGAAAAGGTAGCCTATGTATAGGCCACAGCTAGATAGACGTTTGAGAATACAATCGCTTGTTTTACCGCAGAACATTTATTTGAGTGGTGCACTTGCCCAATTGCCCATATGGTTAACCCGCCTATGCCCAGATACATACGATTTTCTTTCTTCAGATGAACAAAGATTTTTAGAAAAAACGACTGTAATTGATACAATCATCAGTTCTGGCCATGTGTAAAGCGTGTTGTGAAACCTGACATAAAACGAGAACTCATTAACCCTGTGTGTGACAGTTGGCCAAAAGCAATGGTTTTGGTAGTTAAAAAATGGTTTAAAAAGTGTAAAATGTTAGTTTCCCCACTGTGTTCACTTTGTATGAACAACAATCTTTGTGGTAATAATCTTCATTTGTGTTTATCTAAAGTAATATAGGCTACATTAGGGCCGTCAAAAGATTAATCGTGATTAATCGCATCCAAAAAAAAAAGTTTTTGTTGACATAATATATATATGTGTACTGTGTATATTTATTACGTATATATAAATACAAACACATACAGTATATATTTTGAAAATATTGACATGTATATATTTATATTCATATAAATTATATATAAATATATTTAATATATAAACATTTTTCTGAAATATATACATGCATGTGTGTGTATTTATATATACATAATAAATATGCAAAGTACACACACACATATTTTGTAAATGAAAACTTATTTTGGATGCAATTAATCGCGATTAATCATTTGACAGCACTAATATACATCTGGGACAGCAGGAGGGTGAGTATATGATGAGAGAATTTAATTTTTGGGTGGAGTTTCCCTTTAAGGTAGGAGAATGTTTTTTTTTATCTAAAAAAACTACTTTCAAATGAAACGAAGCAACAACATCCAATTCATTCAAAAACTAAACTCTTTAATCACTTTGTTTTGTTAAGAGCTCCACAGTCACAGACCTGAACTCTAACAATTACCAAGCTAAAATACCACAATGATTGACCATGTCCAAACAGCGTTTGAAGATGTCCGCGAACACACAAACAGGCTAAATTGGCATGTGTTTGTAGTTAAATGACCTGCTGAACAGACACACAGCGATTGCAGCATGATGAATGATGAAGACACGGGTGAATGGCCAGGAGAGGCTTGTGAACGCGAAGAGAAACAACTGAGGTATCTCTCGCTATTAGCTTGTCGCTCCTTTTAATTCATTCTTGAAGAAAAGCTTTCCCTGTGCCTCGTACCAAAAACAGAACGTGAAAACATTTGGAAGGCACATTCTCAAACTCTACCCTTGTCTAAAGCATTTCGACATACTGTACCCAATTCAACGTTGTATGTTGTTTTTACATACCAGCGGCTCTTATCACAAACGATGCCACAAACAAGGGGCTCCCTATGGTGGTCTCTGCCTGTTTATATTCATTGCCTGCTGATTAAGTGTTCTCTTCACTGCCGCCATCAATGCATTGAACGCCACTTCATGCCCTTCACGTAGAGGTAATTAGTTAAGGCTGTCTCCTATCATACCTACTGACAGCAGCTGTGAATCTGCAGACGGCAGTAAAGCTCAAGGTTCTGTTCGAGGCTTGTTCTATTGATCTGCACCCCGTCTCCTTTTACCAATTTAATGACCCCCTTGATTTTCAGCAGAAAGGGTAATACAATATTGAAATGTCAGATGATTAATGCCGTTGTTCTTTTGCCTGGTGAGGGTCTTGTTGGGGAAGGTGACAAATTTCTTGCCCTTTTCGCTTTTTGGTCTGGTGGCGCACCGGGGCGGCCTGATCCATCGGAGGGAGGGAAATACAGGGCGAAGGAACAAAAGAGCAAAGGAGGAGGAGGAGAAGAGGAGGATGACACCACACAGGGGACGGGTTGGCTTGTTCTGGTTCTGGTGTCAGGGAATAGATTGGATAAATCCATCTTCATTAAGTTGATGGGAAGAAGTAGAGAGATGCCACCTGGTGTGTGTGTGTTTGCATGCATGCATTTGTGCAACAAGCTCTAAGAAATGTGCTGCATGTGTAAACTAATCATTTAAAATATACATTCAATAGATGTCTTCAAAGTGTATACGTAATAAAAGAATAAAACATTTCATATTCAGTGCATAGAGAAAATAAGTCCAGATGGGTGGAGTATGTATTTATATAGCATTTCACAGATGCATGGATCTTAGCTTGTATTTGCAGCAGGGATGCTAATCCAAGATCAAGATCAGGACTACATCAGTAGCTCCACTGAAACAATTACAGTCTTACGCTCTCAAAAAAGACAACAGCAGGTTGTCAGGAGATTATCTTCTGATGATCTCAACATGTTCTCATGAACAGCGTTCAATGGCAATGAATAAAAGGCATATTTCTTACCAGCCATGAAACTATATTAAAAATTTGAACTATATATATATATACACACACACCCACAGTATCTCACAGAAGTGAGTAAACCCCTCACATTTTTGTAAATAATTTATTATAACTTTTCATGTGACAACACTGAAGAAATTAGACTTTGCTACATTAACATTTTCTCTCCCTCGGTGTCATGTGACTCATTAGTGTTACAAGGTCTCAGGTGTGAATGGGGAGCAGGTGTGTTAAATTTTGTGTTATCGCTCTCACTCTCTCATACTGGTCACTGGAGGTTCAACATGGCACCTCATGGCGAAGAACTCTCTGAGGATCTGAAGTAAAGAATTGTTGCTCTACATAAAGATGGCGTAGGCTATAAGAAGAGTGCCAAGACAAGAAACTGAGCTGCAGCACGGTGGTCATATCCAGAGCTTGTGTTTGGGAAATTGCTTCCAGCATTGCTGCAGAGGTTGAAGGGATGGGGGGTCAGCCTGTCAGTGCTCAGACCATACGCCGCACACTGCATCAAATTAGTCTGCATGGCTGTCATCCCAGAATGAAGCCTCTTCTAAAGATGATGCACAAGAAAGCCCTCAAACAGTTTGCTGAAGACAAGCAGACTAAGGGACATGGATTACTGGAACCATGTCCAGTGGTCTGATGAGACCAAGATAAACTAATTTGCTTCAGATGGTGTCAAGTGTGTGTGGTGAGGAGTACAAAGACAAGTTGTGTCTTGCCTACAGTCAAGCATGATGGTGGTAGCATCATGGTCTGGGGCTACATGAGTGCTGCCGGCACTGGGGAGCTACAGGTCATTGAGGGGAACCATGAATGCCAACATGTACTGTGACATACTGAAGCAGAGCATGATCCCCTCCCTTCAGAGAATGGGCCGCAGGGCAGTATTCCAACATGATAACGACCCCAAACACACCTCCAAGACGACCACTGCCTTGCTAAAGAAACTGAGGGGTAAAGGTGACGGATTTTGTCAAGCCTGTCTCCAGACCTAAACCCTATTGAGCATCTGTGGGGCATCCTCAAATGGAAGGTGGAGGAGCGCAAGGTCTCTAACATCCACCAGCTCAGTGATGTCGTCACAGAGGAGTGGAAGAGGACTCCAGTGGCAACCTGTGAAGCTCTGGTGAACTCCATGCCCAAGAGGGTTAAGGCAGTGCTGGAAAATAATGGTGGCCACACAAAATAGACACTTTGGGCCCAATTTGGACATTTTCACTTGGGGGTGTACTCACTTTTGTGGCCAGCGGTTTAGACATTAATGGCTGTGTGTTGAGTTATTTTGAGGGGACAGCAAATTTACACTGTTATATAAGCTGTACACTCACTACTTTACATTGTAGCAAAGTGTCATTTCTTCAGTGTTGTCCCATGAAAAGATATAATAAAATATTTACAAAAATGTGAGGGGTGTACTCACTTTTGTGAGATACTGTATAAGCCTAATTATTTACAAAACATTTTTTATTGAAATGCATCAAAAACATTTTTTTTTTCTCATTTGTCTCACAAAACATTGTCAATTTGTTCATATTTTTTTTGGTTCTTTTATGTAAGATATATTATACCATTGCAACACAGTTGCAGATAAAAAATAAACACTTTAGGTATTATAGATAAACTCTATATGCTAAATATCACTAAATAATATTTCATAACACATTGCTTACTGTACATCAGACTTTCCTTCTATAACACCATGACTTAAATCATGACATTCACTCCCTTCTGGGATGCTAAAATGCTAATTGCAGCTAAAACTGCAATCTAAACACACTGTGCATGAACTCATAAATCTATAGGCTGTCTGCATACCTTACTCCTCAGACAATTCCTCTGGCATCCATCCTCCAACTCCACCTTTACTTCTGTAATTAATTAGGTCTGGGTAGTGCCTTCCAAGACAATCCAGTTTACCTTTATTAACATGAAAGATTATATGACCATGTTAAATTGTAAATGGCGTCACCAAAAAAAAAAAAAATGAACATTTTTGAAAATCTGTGATCATTCAAAAACATGATTCACCAACAAGCAAATGCTACAATGCAAACAGCATCTAAAAACTGTATCTAAACAAAGGTTTTAACAGGAACCCCTTCGCTGACATCACCTGAATATTAATGAATATAAATTGAAAACATATTCACATCAACCAATTTCGAGTCATATTTCATGTTCCATCCCTGACCTAGCTAAACCAACCATAGATGACAGAAACCGCTAATACTGATACATCACACTGTTGAGAGTTTAGCATTATCAGCAAACATCATATTCACAGAGGGTCACATTTTTTGACATCAATATTTAGTTTCCTGCAAAGAAAAACAATTGCATAATGTGTAAATATTGTCGTAGGGACCTATACATTGACCATATTTTCACAGTTGTGTTATCAGCATACATGCCTCTCGTTTGTGTTTTTTAATTAGGAACCGCAGCGTTCAGACGCAATACAGATAATCTCCTTTCGGTCTGAGATGGGGGGAAGCAGAGCATGAAAGTAATTGGTGAGTGGAACACAAATTGGATGGTAACGTGATGTGGTTTCTACCCCTCCGAGGCAGTATTTGCACATCCATTAGAACAATGCTGTTCTCTGCACATTTCCAAACGTTTTATTACTCACACACACGTACACATTTATGATCAAATGCTTAGCAAGCTTAGTGATAAAATCCCACGTGAAGGGGTTATAAACCCACGATAATATTAAAAACACAATGGCTTTGTGTAAGGGGAGGTATTTATGATTGTTTTACAATGCAGTATGACAAATGTATGTTCTGTCACCAGTCTGAATGAAATAAAGATTAAGTGGCTTCAGGGGATTAAAAAGCTTCATGATAATGTGTGTTGGGAAATACTGATAAAATCTGAAATGTAAAATATGTCGCCTTCATTTACTTGCTTTTTCAAAGCGCTTTATGAGCAACACCAAAATGGGATTGAAATATGTTTGGGAAAAATGCAAACTGATAAAAAGACAATTTACTTGCATTCAAGTCAAATAAATGATTACATAATAACTGCTTACCCACAAAGACTTGTTGTAAACATTGCACTATATATATGGCTGCATACCTTGCTCATTTGCCAAATATCACATCCATCCTGCAACTCCATGTTTATTTCCATATTGAATTAGGTCTGGGAAATGTAGAGTCATGTCCATTCTCGTTCCTGTATCCCCGTATGGTGAAAAGCGAGACAAAACATTATCTTTCATGACAAAAATGTTTTATAAGAACAATTATTATATTAAATATGAAATGTGAATTGCATGTACAGTGGAACTAAAAAGTACCTAGTTGAACACTTAAAAATGTATGAGATTCAAGGACATCTGAGATGAAAGTGCAGTAGATCGAAATGCAAGTGCTATATAGAATGTTAAGTGAACATGTTGGTTTCATACATTTCTTACAACAACAAAAAAGTATAGTAGCCTATCTTGTTGCACAAAAACAACAAAAGATTTGGAGCAACACTTAAATTGTTCAGTCAACCAGCTGCAAAACCTTTTGATTCAACTGACCTGTCACTTTTTGGCCCTCAGGAAAAAAAAGCGCCTCAGAAGATGTTTGTGTTTAGCCTAATTGAAATACTAAATGAAAAGCGCTGCCTACAGTTATGACTCATTGTTTAAAATTTTGCACATCTACAGACGGAATAATCGCGTTGAGACTAGAAGTGCCTCAACAAAATATCGCGCTGTTATGGATTTATCATATGAACGCAATTTCAAGCTGATTGCATTTCATATCCTCATTTAACCCTCTCAGAAGAGTGTTTTGTATACAGACGCGTTGTGCCCCTGAGAAACGACGTTCTCAGTTACCTGCTCAATATATGATGGGTTCCACATTACACACATGGATGTGTCAACATTGAACAGATTGTGAGATTAAACAGTGAAGGAAATTGAGAGGTGAGTGTGGAAGGATACAGCACGAAACGGATATTTCTTCTCTATCCCCCTTTCCCTCTTTTCTTAATGTGTCGCCGTGTCTTTGTGTTAATTTGCTGCTTCAGTGAGACGCTACATCGAAAGCGCCATGTCTAATAACTTCAGCCGCCTTCACGCAAAAAACACATCAGAGTCTCACGCTCAGGTGCCACTCAAATTATTAAAAATAACCTCCACTACCATGCGTCTCTAAATCAGAGAATTTACCAGACACGCAAGACAGGGTTGTGAAGCTTTCGCTGCCCGTCTTGAGGGTAAAATTGATGAGAGATGTCTTGTTGCTCTCCCGCCTTTCAACTTCCAGGTTGTTTTGCTCACGTTGACATTTTCCTGTCTTCACGACACAACTGAAAGAGTGACTTTAGATACGGTAAACTCTTCAATGTCACATTTTTATCTGAAGTTCTTGAGAATTAATGTTAGGTGAGAAATGAATCAGCGGTGAAATGACGCTGGATTGCCTCAGCTAGTCTACCTTGTGAGTCGGTGCGCGCGAATTACACAATTTCAGCGAGGTCAGTGTTTTGAAAGTATAATAATTTCTGGCATAATCTGTCTAAACCGTCATAAATACCGTGTAAACAAAACACTATGTTTTATCTATAATTATCATAAAAATGTTAATAACGATAAACATATTAGCCTATATTGTTTTGCTGATGCGTAGTATTGCTATTTCCTCAACCAAACGGCTTCGCCTCTTCTAACTTGATATGTTTCGTGAACTTGCTATCAAGCTAGCATGGAGCCTTGTTTCCGACATGGAAAAAAAAAATGAAATTGAGACTTTTTGTCTCACAATTCTGACTTTATCTCAGAATTGCTAGACAAACTTACAATTTTGAATTGTGGGAAATAAACTCTCAATTGGGAGAAATAACAACAGATTTGAGAGATATAAACTTGCAATGCTGACTTGTCTTGCAACTGCGTGTTTTTCTCACAGTTCCGACTTGTTTCCGACATAATTCTAACATTTTTCCTCACAATAGCGAGTTTATATCTCGCAATTCTAACATTTTTCCTCACAATAGCGAGTTTATATCTCGCAATTCTGACATTTTTCCTCACAATAGCGAGTTTATATCTCGCAATTCTGACATTTTGTTTATCCGCCATTTTTGCAGGATAGCGCTGCCTTTCCGCTATTGAGATTAGGGCAGTACTTGATTGTTTGTCGTGATTGTGAAAAATGTCACCGGTGTATGTCATTCATACTGCATCGATAATTGCAATAGTAACTCAGATCATCGTTCTGAGAGAAAAATGGACAATGCTATATGTTTTTTTGCCTTTTCTATGTGTAAAAACACCAAGGGAAGGAGGTCGCAGAGAAGATGCCGAATAGTAAATCTGTTAATGTCACTGATTAAACCCACTGACTCACTCAACAAAAGAATCACATTGCAGTGTGTTTTTGAACGTTTTGATTTGGTTGGTTTAATAGTTAACATTACCTTCTTTGCGAGCATGACTCTCACTAGGCTTGTGAATTAGCAGAACTTGAACAGGGGACTTTCTAAAATGCTTAAAATGGCTTAATGTACCAAGACAGAGATAAAGACAAAACTATAAAGCATACTATGTGCAGATACGCATATAAGCCCAAAATGTGAACGCAACGCGTTTATTTAAGCATTTTCCTCTCATATAAAGAAAGCGCTTAATGCACCGAGACACTATTAAAGACCACATTCTGTACACACATCTTACTAATAAAGCATAATATGTGTGGAAAAACCGATGAGCCCAAAGTATGAACTTTAGAAATCGCTGTCTTAATCCAGAAGCGCTTTCTAGATTACAGTTTTCTAAAGAGAGGAAAACGCTTTACATTTAAACATGTCGCGTTGATATTCTGGCTCATCTGCATGTCTTTTAGCATCACTGTCTTAAGCACATTAAACCAGCATTTGAAAATGCTACAAAACTTTCCCCAAGCTCCTAGGGATTTGATTAATTTGCTTGTCATTTGTTGAAATAAATATAAAAAGTACATAAAAGTTCGTGATTGTTCGCTGGATGTGACCCACAATCTGTGATTCTCCTCCGTGGCCATGGAAAAATTTATATTTATAATGACAACAATTATACTGTCATTTCAAAGTTTCCAACAAAGAAATGGATCGACTTCTGTCAGCTTGTTGAACACACACTTTTATTTGGATAATGTACCATATGATGACTGAAGCAGCAGCGAGCGTCCAGCGGTTTTCACGCTAATCGGGTAAACACTGTAACGTTAAACCAAATTCTACAAAACCTAAGAGAGAAATGCAGTGCATATCATGCAGTACGATAAAATAGCTTCTCTTCCCTGCAAACGATACAATGAAGAATGAATGGTTGTTTAACTTAAAGGCAAAAACAAAACAAAAGATAAGCATTTATCCTTATAGAGAATGAGAAGTAACCATTGGAACGGATAGCGTATCCTGCTAATATGGCGGAGCCTTCCCGAAATGCAATGCGGAGTGAAAAGATCGTGACGTAACTCCTCATTCTCTATTGTGACTTTTTTCCTCACAATTGCGAATTTATATCTCGCAATTCTGACTTTTTCCCTCACAATTGCGAGTTTATATCTCGCAATTCTGAGAAAAAAAACTTTTTTTCCTCAGAATTGTGAGATGTAAACTCACAATTACTCACAATCCCTTACATAATAATAACAATTAAAACTAAGTTGTGAACTTTAAGACCCCAGGCTTTTCTTTTGACTCCTGTTCTGAGGTAAATGTTCAGATAAAAAGAGTGAAGGTAAATGCTGAGATAAAAAAAAGTGACATTTTCCTCACATATGCAGATTGCTGAAAGTGAAATGAACGTGATCTGTCAGATCACCAAAGTTTGCGAAATGTTTCTTCTACTCTTTCATCAGCACTCCACCATAGAAATCATTCAAGGATGACATTTTTAATGTCAATAAACATCTGTCGATTATTATTGTGAACAAATACAGAAGGTATTTGGATCACAGGGGTAACTCAATATGACATTTGCTTCACCAAACATGTTTGTTTGCAAATGTGCATGTCATTAAAGCTTAGCAAACAGTCACAATTAATATGGGTGTATGTTTATGTGTTATATTGTGTGCATCAACGTGTATGAACGTTTAGTATTTGGCTGGAAACTCTAATGCTCTATATACTACAGTTAATATGTTTAATTAAATATACCAATATATTTAATTTGAAATGTATTAAAGAATTAATCTCTCGTCATTTACTCACCCTTATGTCATTCCAATTCTTGACTTGGATCTTTTTCTAAACAAAATGTACAAACTTTTTCTTTTTATAAAAGCTGCAAAAATAACTACAAAAAAATCACCATAAAGTTATCATTTGTGCACTAAATTCCAAGCAAGAAAATAATTTACTATCATGGAGATTAATTGAACAAATGGTTTATTCCAGGTACTATAAAGTTTGGCTTGTTCTAGGACCATCAAAAAAATGTTTATCTAGGAATAATTTTTTTCAGTGATTAGAGAGAGGTCAGGTTTTTTCTTTTTTAACTCACTGCAAATATAACATTGTCCATCAAATACTGGATCTCTACTCTAAAAAAAAAAAATCATGCCACCTTTTCTCTCCTATTATTTTTATCATTACGTTACATATCGCAAAATCCTCCTTTCATAATTCAATGCTTAATTTCAAATTGTAAGCAATTTGATATAGTTTATAGCTTGATGTTTCATAATTATCAATCACCAGGAGTATGCCCATAAATCATTTTTAATAGCATAACGCAGAAAGACCATCACTCCCCTCATTGTCCTTTGGCTGCTTCTTTGTTTCTGCTTCATTGTTACCCTTTAATTAATTAATTAATTAATAAACCAATGACTCGTGGGTGTGGGCGGCACCTCCCACTGTGTGACTGAGCACACATGGTTAATCAGGGCCATTCCCATTAACCGGGTCAAGCTGGGTTACAGCTTGATTAAGAGATGTTCATCAGCAAATCCCACCTGAAGACAAGCCACAGCTCGGACCAAACCAATCTCTGAAACCTTCAACAGGTGGATGTGATGGTGGATTCGGAGTGTGAGGTTTGCAGAAATTATTTTCTTTTTGAGACTTGGTTGAATAGATGTTCTCTTTCAAAGAGTTCCTTCAACTTTCATTCAATCTGAAGATAATGCCACATCCACCCTGAGATTGACCTTCTGGTTCTTTTAGTCTGACAAAGAATAAGCCGCAGCAAGGGTTCATGGGTAATTACAGCACTCCTTCAGCTAACCGTAGGAAGGATAACTTATAAAGATGGCAATGAGAACTTGGTGCCGCTGACTCTATGAAAAGATGGGAAAGCTGCAAGATAAGAGGAAAAACAAGACCTTGAAGTCAAAGGTGAAATGAAAAGAGAAGACCTCATTTGAATTTATCTGCTTTCCAACAAAAGGAAGAACTGACCAACGTGGGAAGCATAAATGTGTTTTTAATTAATTTACACAGATTGGATCTTACTGCAATATAGATGACATGGCGCATTGAAACGTGTTGCATGCATAAGCAGTAAAGTGCTCAGCAATGTTTTTCAAAAAAGCATTTATTAAACAAAATAAAAATTGTATTAACTCTACTCACCTATAATAGGGGTTGAAATAAGACGTCTGTCAGGCTTGATGCAAGTTCCACAATGCTAATACATTTTACAATTATTTACAAAGAAACAAAATAATTGTATTTAACTCCCAATTAACCCCCCCCCTTTTTACAACTTTAAAACATCACTTTAAAAATTTGAAGCATTTTTGTAGTGTACACAAACACATTCTATTCGTTAAATCTGACTGAATGCATTTGATTTAGCATTTACATTTATAATGATGTAAGCATTCGGCGAACAATTTTATCTGAAGTGACGCATTGAAGATATACAGTTTTGTCTCTCATGGATTCCCTGGGAATCGAACCCATGACCTTGGCGTAGCATCATGGCCAATTGTTTGAGCTACAGGAATATTTAAGCAGTTTAAAGCCACGATGTGGGTTCTTTTGTGAGTAGATTACCACCATTTGGATGTAAATATGACCCTCTTCCTTATGAAAATAACAGTTTATAATGAAATTTTTTGTAATAATTGTCAATATAAAAAAAAAAAAAAAAAAAATCTTAATGTATGCAGTATAAATGTATAAGCTGCGGTCAACTCGTCCCTTTATTACTTCAGACTCCACCAGCACGGAAAACTCTTCACCAAGAGACAGTCCAATCCGTTACATTTACATCCTCTATTGGTCAAACGTCTTTGTTCAATGTGAATTCTCAGGTCTGAATTCATGCGTCGAAAAACAAACAACATTCGAATTAATGACCATACATGAATGGAAATGAATGTAGTACAAAATCTAGTGTGAAATAAACAATGACATTTGCAGTTACACAGGAGAAACGGGCCTAAACGCTGTGCATTTTGATTTCTTTGCACTTTATAAAACCGTAAATATAAACAAAGTAAAACTGTTTATGCATTACATGCACATTTTACAATTACATGCACATTACATGCACATGCGCATATCCATTACATGCGATGGCGCCGCAGACGGCAACCTCAGTGTTTGTACTGTTTTTGTTAGTTTCTCCTGTTTTTTGTTTCTCAAACACGATCAGTTTTACCAGGGATGAGCTGCTGAACATTCGGCAGAACACACCACACAATCTTCTACCGGATTTCGTTTATTCGGACGTTTTGCTGAACGTTGTAGTCGGCGGAGCTGCTGCGCTGATCAAGCGCTTCAGGATGCGCAGATGGGGGAAGAGAGCCGGCGTGCTCGTGAAGCTCAGGAAGCGCGGATTCAGAACGCCGTTGCCGAGCATCCATATGGCGAATCTCCGATCTCTACCCAACAAAACGTACAAACTTCTTCTGCTCTCCCGGACAAAAAAGGATTTTTCAAACTCTGCTGCTCTATGTTTCACAGAAACCTGGCTGAATGACACCATTCCAGACAGCGCGTTGAGTCTCCCGGGCTTTAAGCTGTTCAGAGCAGATCGCGACGCAGAATCAACGGGGAAAGCGCGCGGCGGCGGGACATGCTTTTACATCAACGAAAGGTGGTGTACAGATGTTACAGCGTTAAAGAAGATGTGCTGTTCCGATCTAGAAGCGTTTTTCATTAACTGTAAGCCGTTCTATTCGCCGCGGGAGTTTCACTCTTTCATTCTCGTGAGTATTTACATCCCTCCGCAAGCACACGTGATCTCAGCTTTACAGAAACTCACTGATCTGATCACAGACACAGAACAACAACACCGGACTCTGTTTTAATCATTCTTGGTGACTTTAATAAAGCAAATCTCTCACGTGAACTGCCAAAGTACAGACAGCATGTTACATGTCCCACCAGAGACAGTAATATACTGGACCATTGTTACTCCACAATAAAGGATGCATATCGCTCGGTCCCCAGAGCAGCTGTAGGATCTCTGACCACTGCCTGGTTCATCTTATACCGACTTACAGGCATAAACTTAAATCTGCTAAACCTGTAGTAAAGTCTGTAAAGAGATGGACCAACGAAACAGAGCAGGCATTGGAAGTTTCGATTGCACTGATTGGAGTGTTTTTGAAGCAGCCACCAACGATCTGGATGAGCTCACAGAATCTGTAACATCATATATCAGTTTTTGTGAAGACATGTGCATCCCTACCAGGGCTCATTTAACATTCAATAATGATAAGCCATGGTTTACAGCAAAACTTCGTCATCTTCGTCAGGTCAAAGAAGACGGCTACAAAAGGGGGGACAGAGTCTTGTTCAATCAGGCCAGAAACACACTGAATATGGAGATTAGAGTGGCCAAGAGGAACTACGCTAAAAAACTAGAACACCAGTTTTCTGCGAATGAGCCTGCATCAGTGTGGAAAGGCCTGAAGGACATCACCAACTACAAGACACCATCCCCCAGCACTGATGCCAATCATAACTTGCTGACGACCTGAATGCATTTACTGTAGATTTAACTCCCAGTCTAACCCCCCACACCCGCTCTGAACATCTCTCCACACAACCCTCAACACCTCCTGCAACCCCCCTCTCCCCCACTCCTACGTTTCAGATCAGTGAAGATGATGTGCGCCAGGTCTTCAGAAAGAACAAGAGAAGAAAAGCACCAGGCCCAGACGGTGTGACACCAGCCTGTCTGAAAACCTGTGCTGACCAGCTGACCCCCATATTTTCACAGATCTTCAGTAGATCTCTGGAGTTGTGTGAAGTCCCTTCCTGTTTCAAATGCTCCACCATCATCCCCGTCCCAAAGACACAGGACTTAATGACTACAGACCTGATGCTTTAACATCTGTGGTCATGAAGTAATTTGAAAGACTGGTCCTGGCCTACCTGAAGGACATCACTGGACCCTTACTAGACCCCCTGCAGTTTGCTTACCGAGCAAACTGGTCTGTGGATGATGCAGTCAACATGTGACTGCATTATGTTCTGCAACATCTATACAGACCAGGGATTTATGTGAGGATCTTGTTTGTGGACTTCAGTTCGGCCTTCAACACCATCATTCCAACACTCCTCCAGACTAAACTAACCCAGCTCTCTGTCCCTAGCTCTATCTGTCAATGGATCACCAGCTTTCTTACATATAGGCAACAGCTAGTGAGAACTGTTAAATTCACATTCAACAACCGCACCACCAGCACTGGCAACCCTCAGGGTTGCCTTCCCTCTCCCCACTGCTCTTCTCCCTCAACACCAATGACTGCACTTCTAAAGACCCCTCTGCCAAGCTCCTGAATAGCAGTTACACTACAGGCATCGGTTCCATCAAGGATGAGACGAGGTCCTGCTTACAGACAGGTTGAGCTGGCTGTCTGGTGCAGTCTTAACCTGGAGCTGAACACGCTCAAAACTTTGGAGATGATAGTGGACTTCAGGAGAAACCCCTCTGTACTCCCCCCACTCACCATCATGGATATCACTGTGACTGCAGTGGAGTCATTCATGTTCCTGGGCACCACCATCTCTCAGGACCTGAAGTGGGACACTCACATTGACTCCACTGTTAAAAAGGCCCAGCAGAGGTTGTACTTCCTTCGCCAGCTGAGGAAATTCAACCTGCCACAGGAGCTGCAAAAACAGTTCTACTTTGCCATCATTGAGTCTGTCCTGTGTTAATCCATAACTGTCTGGTTTGGTTCAGCTACAAAATCATACATCAGAAAACTACATAGAATGGTTCGGACTGCTGAAAGGATTATTGGTCCCCCCCTGCCTACCCTCCAAGACTATACATCCAGAGTGTATGAAAAGTGGCTCGAAAATCACTCTGATCCATCACATCCACGCCATCTCCTTTTTGAACTTTTGCCATCTGGTCGGCGTTACAGAGCACCGAATACCAGGACAGCCAGGCACAAGAACAGTTTCTTTCCCCAGGCAATCTACCTCATGAACAGTTAATGTTCTCCCATTGTGCAATTACAGTATGTGCAGCAACCTTATATTTATTTATCACCCTAAACCCTAGTACATCCCAACAACTTATTTTAATTTAATCTATTCCTATTACATCTATAGGACACCTGTACATACAATTTATTCTCTTTTTTTGTGGTTTATATTTATGCACGTGAATTTTATTCACATCTTATTTTTATTACCTGTGTGTTGTCTCCGTGTACTGGAAGCTTGTGACACTATAACAAATTCCTTGTATGTGCAAACATACTTGGCAATAAAGCTCTTTCTGATTCTGAATCTGAAACCAGAAGTTTAAAAAGAGAATAATTACTTTGTCTTGACATCCAATCCAGTGAAACAGCAGTTTCAGCAAAAGAAAAAAAACCCAAAAGAGGGAGACGAATGGTCATGTGCTTTGCGGTTGACAGTAATCAAAGACAGGAATTAGTTTCCCAGTTAAATGATAAGAAGAGAGGACCATTAACAGTGAGGAAGTGACAAACCGGGGGTTGATGAGGAAGAGCGACTCAAAGCGTGCATGAGAGAGAGAAGGGATGGGGGTGAAATGCTAATTTTCGGTGTCTGTTCCGAGCAGCTGGCTTTGGTATGGATGACATGAATGATGAATTGTGCTGTACTGGTACCACCAGCCTCTCTGCTTCCATTCCTCATTACTGTGTGTGAGAGAGAATACAAAGAGACGGGGAAAAAACAGCAACAGCAGCCAGGGATGTTTCCTTTAATTAACCCACATACCAGCACATCTCCAACAACCACAAATGGCAACACACACTCGTGTATTTATCTGCTGCAGTCGTGGGTTCAAATGCAGCACCGGCACAATGAAATCAAACACTAAACGTCTCATGCTCCATGCACACAATTAAAAGTCAATAGTCAAGCGTGAGCTCATATCTTATTGCTATGAGGACCAGCGATAAAACGGTGCAGATGGGGTGTTAATATTGCAACTATAGAAGGCAATCATTTCCCCCAATAAATGGGGAAAAAGGGGAAAATGCGTTTAGGCGGAGCAGGTGAAAAATGAGAAGGAAAAAGCCATGAAATTGGGAGAGAGAGGAAAAGTTGCTTTGCTGGCGAAATAAAAGGGCTAGTCATTATTTTTCAGCCTTGCAAGCTTACAGGACGCAGCAGTCTGTGTGTGTGTGTGGTTTACTCAAAGGGTCAGAGTAAATGAAAACACAAGCCGGGTTATGGGATAAACACAAACACAATCATTTTTCAGTGAACACAACAGCTTTGTACTACACAGGTCTGTCTCTTTTTCTCTCATCTTGGTTCCTTTTTCGTTCATGGTCTGACGCCAAGCAGTACCCGTGAAAGAATATAAACTACACTCTTAAAATAAAGTTAATTTACCAGCATTGATGGTTTCATGAAGAACCTTTATCATGAATGGAACCTTTCCATTGCACAAAAGGTTCTTTAGATTATTAAATTGGTCTTCAGACTAAGAATAAAACCGTTCTTTTAGGAACTGTTCGCTAAAAGGTTCTTTGGGGAACCAAAAATGGTTCCTCTATGACACTGCTGCAAACCCCCCCCCCCCTTTTGGAACCTTTATTTTTCCAATATAATCACTTTGAAATGTACAGTATAAATGGCTGAAATACAACTGATGAAACTGACAAAACATCCCCTTTATTGTTGTGTTTATGTTCTACAGATTGTTCTACAGAAGAAAAACAAGTCATATGGGTTCGGAATTACATGAAGGTGAATAATGACTCCGTTTTACATCTTTGATACAGTACTTTTAGATTTACTTTAATATTACCAATAAATGTAATCTGTTTTTACCAGCTTCCTGTACTGATATGACATTTGACATCTGTATTACATCTTTACCATACAGGAAACAACATGTTCTCGTACCCCAAAAATGAAGTCTAGTCAGCTGAATGTCAGGTTTGGATGAGTTACATTAAGAATTTAGTGGATTTGGCAGGATGGATGGGTCATTTGTAATCTCATTCATCAGACCTCTGATCTAACTGCTTCAAACACACATTTATCTGTCTGAACGACTCTAGGTAAGTACTCTGAATGTGCCAAAAAGAAAAGATTTATGAATAATTATGAAATCCTTAAAGCTTTTTTTCCCATTCACATATAGAAGATTCTAGAGATTTCATTCAAAATCTCACAGTTTTCATAGTACATAATCTACATTTCTGTAAAAACACATGTACAGTACAGATTGAAAGGGGGGCAGAATGTGCCATTAAAAAACAGTATGTGTCCCATCTCTGTAAAGGATTGATGACTTTTGTCGCCGTTTCTGTATTTATCATCCTTTTGTAGGCTTTCTGTTGAGAAAGCAGCAGGAGGTTGCGCATACAAATGATAAAAAATGATCTGAGCGTCTCAAATTCAGCCGATTCAGCCCGTGAAAACAAAGCCTCGATGTGAAACGCAGTAAGTGTGCAGGAAATCGAGGAGAAACACGCCACAGACCTTGATGCATTTTTCACAATATACCTTTATTATCTTAATAAATACAAAAAAACAACAACACTGTGATGTTTAAAGAAACAAGTATTAAAAAAGACACTAAAATGCATTAGACATTAGAAATATCAATATTAATTTTGGTATGTTCTGTAAGTGACATCTTTGTCTTATGGACATTTAGTGTACCGGCATGTTTTCAGATGGAAGAGAAAGGAATGGAAATCCACTGTCGACAGGGCCAAAAAGGAAGAGAGAGCATAGCAATCCATCAGGTACAAGGGGTTGAGAAACGTTTCAATAGCGAACATGGAATGAACTCTCTTACGTGAGGATGCATATGAATATATACATTTATATACACCCACATCAACACCACCGATATAGATGTAAAATAACCTGAGATACTCGTTCGCACCTCATTATTCCAAACAGCTGGACACTAGCATTGAAATGATGTGAATTTTGAGAGAAAGACACGGGACGGCACGTCAGCCCAGTTTGGGAGGGCTCTCCTCAGTAACGTTGTACAAAAACGAAGACGGAAATAACGAAAGAAAACAGTCATTTCACCAGTTACTCCTGAAGATTCCACAGTAAAAAATATCCTTTGAGCAGCCTTTTGTTTTTATAATATATTTATATATGTAAAATTTCATCAAGCAAAAAGAACCAACTGGACTGTTCGGTAAACGCACTTTATGCATTGGCCAAAGCCAGTGGAAACGTTTTCTGGAGGTCTGACTGACGTTGTACAGCACACACCAAGGACGTGAAAAAATCGTACGACCACTATGCCTTAGTGATCGTGTGAGAGATATTGCCGTATTTTTGCAAAGTCAAATGCATAATGGTATTGGCTTTAGCTCGATAGTCATTTTGAGACTTCCACATGTGATTACAGGACGACTATCTGAATCAAGATACCAATGAATGTGGATTTATTTACGGATCTTAGTGATTCAGTGCCCTGCATAGGTAAAGTAGAACTCGAAAACAAGGCTTTGGGACATTGTCAGAAATATAAAAAACAAGATACATTAAGTGCTCAACAAAAATGTTAAATTAAGTTACCTGAATTGATTCTCCACTCGTGATTTGAGACGTACGCAGAATCTCAAGACAAGCACGGGAATTGACGTCTACAAGACCTCTAGAGTAAGGCAGAAGCCTTACGGGAAGGCAGGGGTATTGTAGTCTTATTCATATGGCTTTTAAATTACTCACTTTTCAAGTGCTTGTGGTCAAATTTTAAGTGGAGATCAAAAAATGAAAAAGCCCAATTTAACTCTAAGCCCAAAGTGAACTATTCACCTCCAAACGTTAGACAAGTTGGTGTCAATTAATTTTGCTATGCTCAGATGGACCAAATGCAAAACAAAAGCAAGCGGCAAAACAGTGAGCAGGGGAAGAGACAAAGTTGGTACCTATAGTCCAGTGTAGTTCAAAGAGCTGGCCTAAATATGTTCCAATTGGACCAAGTGGACTAGATTGTGTAATATTAACTAGTAGGGGCAGCTGGAAGTGTTGAAAACAGTTTCCCAACTCAACTGTGACTATTTCCAGCACGGAGAGTGTCCAGTTCCTCTCAGGAACCCCACTGCCGAAAGCTCGTAACTCATTTCGTCAGAACTGTAAGTCTTTCCACCGGCATAGATGCAGGCATATCTTAATATATCTCTGTACACTGTTATATATTTTCTTATCTCTAGTACAGTACAGCAACTCCCCTTCACATTTCCTTTGCTCCAATTCTTCATGTCAGCAGGAGCTATGGTTTTGTGCTTATCACCAAAATTGCAGTGCAAAAGAAAATAATTAATTATAATAATTATTATAAGGACAACAATTAATTCATGAGAAGTATTAACAAATGATGGATGACAACATAATTTCTATGGCACCACAGCCCATCAATTCACATATCGTACAAACGACCAACAGCGTAAGAGGGAGGAGAGCGCACAAACAGAACTCAGCTTGCATAGCAATGCAATATCAATAATGTCATTTTCAATCTCTGATGTCAAGAATATATTTACAGGAAACTCGATTTCCTTTTCGCAAGTTCACCAAAGCTGGGGCTCAGATCTCATGCCTTCCATCATTTTTTTCTTTTTTTGTCCTCAACATTTTTCTTTTTTCTGTGAATGAATAGTTTAAGGAGGAAGGCGGGGGATGTTGCGAATCTTGTGGGTTGCATGTCCATGTTTACATCACATTTACAGTTTGTCCTTTTCATATTTTTTTCTCTTTTTTTCCCTTCTTCCTTCTGACACTTCACGAGTCCATTGCACCAAGCAGGTGAGGCATTTCCAGAACAGATAAAGGCATTCTTCAGTTTCCATCAAAAAGGCTCACTCTGAAAACAATACAAAGAGAACATGCCAGTCAGTTAGTTCTTTATACAGCTCTAGAAAAGGTAAACCATCAACACTTGACTGGGAAACTTTTAAACCATCAAGGTTCCAAACTTAGTAAAGTTGTACCAGAATAACCTGCTCAGACTCACATAACTCTCCAGAGTACTGCGCGTTGATCCCCATGTAGCTGCTTTCGCCCTGCTCCGTGTTGGAGCGCTGGTGCTGTCCCCTTGTCCCTTCACCTTTACGAGGACCTGTTGACCCTTTAGAGGAGGCCGTCCCAGAAGAGCTGTGGCCCCCGGGAGATGGGAATGACGGTTTGTTGTATGGCAATATGGCCTCTTCTGAAAACATACAAATATCCAAACCCACACATTTAGTGGCAAATAAATCTTTTTTAGCTTTTCCAGTTTGGAACATGTCCATGATTGCTTTCTTTCTGGCTAATACTGAGGTGACCAACTCTTGCCAGCTTTAACCAAACCCTACTCATTAGCAATATGCTCCAATGGCTAAACGTATCTCCATACCAAAGTTTAAGATGAAAATGAAGACATGTGAGACCAAACCATACGGCTTGCCCAACCCACATCCCCCTCTGTGTCGCGCCAGATCCAGGCCTGGTTCTTTATGCATCGTTTGGGCTGAAAACCCAAAATGGTGGATCCTAATGATCAGACAGGCACAGATGGAGCTCGGCTTCATTGCAGCGTGTGTGTGTGTATACAGTGAAAAATGAGGGCTGGAACGATTAGGGTACATCTGTGCAACTAAGTGTGCCTCCTGTCTACTGGTTCCTGGAGAAGGCTGGTGTTGGCCATGGAAGAGCTCACTAATAGGGGTAGACAAGGCAATCTGTTTGCTCCAGCCTGGCCTCCTTACAGCAGGGACCATAAATGAATGCCAAGGGTCCACAGCTGGCGCTGTCAAACATCTGCCTCTGATGACCACGATAGCAAGATAATATTTTACAGACCTGCTCTGCTGAATTAAGAGCATGTTTACTGTGCCAGACTGATTAACTCATGTGGACATATAAGATCAGGTTCAGGTCTTTCATGAAAACATATTTCACAAAGTTGAAACACCAAAAAGGTATTTCTGATGTCCATTAACCTACTAAAGACCAGGCTGGTTAGAGCTGGTTTTGAGCTGGACTAGTTGGTGAACCATTCAAATTTTGAAAGCTGGTTGACCAAAATGTCTTTATGGACAAGCTGGTTGACCACGGAGTTCACGGGTGTTCCTGTTCTGTGAGGGCCACATTAAAAAGTTTAGCTTTAACCTACTTAGACGTTTCTGGCAATCTTGAAGACCTTGATTGGTTGAGATGTTTTAGTTAGAGTTGGAGCTGAATACAGGACCTTGGCCTTCCAAGAGCAGGACTGGACAGTATGGTGAACAGCATGGATATGCTGGTTTGGATTCTTGGAGACTGACTAACCAAGAATCCCTTGTTGGACAAGTTGCTAACTAACTAGTACCCCCTGCTTGGTACCAGTATTAAAAACACTTGATTCTAATGTGGTTTCTCCTTTATGAGTCAATTTAAGATATTAACATGTCTACAGAACTCAAGGTAAACCATCAATCGTCCTACCTGAAACAGGACCGTTTTTCTGTCCTCTTCTGCTCTCGTCTCCTCTCTCTATGGATCCCAGTCTTTCCAGGGCTTGTTGGTGGCGCTCCAGTGAGGTTCGGGCCTGCCGGTCCAAGGAACTCTTCATCTCCTCCAGGCCCATCATGGGTTGCCTCTCCAAGGACGAGGCCTTGTGGTCAGAGGGGTTGGGCATGTTCCTCACCCCCTGGACACGAGCTGTCTGGCAGGGTGGAGGATCTGGTGGTGGAGGCAGATCTGGGAAAGAAGCAGGAAGTGAGCATTTATCATCATTTGACAGTAGGTGTCTTTTGTATCTACATAAATGCCTTCAAAAGGGGTAATATTGATTTCATTCTGTTTGATAAATGATTATAATGGCTTGGATATTAGCTATTGCTACATGCATTTGCTTATGATCCCATCTGTCTCCTTTAACCAATGCTGACTTCCACATTAATTCAATGAAACATACAAGAGAGATCTGCCATCTACAGTAAACTGGTTTTTGGCCTTCAAATGTGGTCTAAACCAACATTAAACCATAAACCATAGCATACGTAATTAATTGACTGAAATATTTAGTCCTTTTGGTTTTGTCTTCATGGATTAAATTGTTTTAACCTGAACCAGGCTTTTCTAATGATCTGTTCAGGAAAAACTGGACTAAACCTCACCATCAGCACTGGCATCACGGCGGTGTGGGGCAGCGCCAGGGCCTTTGTGTTTGCGGGTGGGCCTTGCCGCCCGCTGGTGACCCAGGCTGTGTGTGCCCACCGTGCTTCCATCTGTGGAGAACGGGCTAGCGGGACGAGGTCTATGAGGTAGACCTTTATCTGCAGGGAGCAAAGTGAGAATCTTGTTTAGCCCATAATGCTATCGAAACACTACGCACCGAGGTGATGAATGAATCTTAAAAGGAAAGCATGGCAGGATGCTCAGGTGGAGAGCGGATAGCTTGTTAGTTTGATTCAGAAGCAGCAGAATCAATCAATACATTGCATTTCTATTGCAAAGCCTGTTGGAGAAAATGTTTAAGATTGTTAAAATGGTTTTATGAAGATCATTAAGATCATCATAGAGTCAGAAAGAGGCATGAAGTCAAACCTGATTGCACAATAAATAATCTTTTCATCAGCACCACATCTGTTTCCAGTTAATTCATTCGCTTACAGTGTAAACTGAATCACTTCACTGAAAGCGCAAGACCAAAACCCTGCTAAGTGAAAACAGTCGTCGCCAAAATCCACCAAGCAAAATCCATAAAGATGTTAGTATTTGCACCATGCTGCTTCACCAGGAGTTCACCAGAGTAAAATCAGAAAGCAGAAAAGAAGCAACATTCTGTTAAGAGTGAGCCATATTGCAGTCAGCAAACACCAGATTCCAGACTCAAATTCCTGTTTCCTCTAAACCGACCTCTCTTGCTCAGGCTGGTGCCGTCCAGACAGTAACCAGCCTTGTCTGCGGCCGCCACCAGGGCTCGTGCAAAGCTGCAATGGGTGAAGAGTGAGCCATCAGAGGAGCTGCCGGCACTAGACCTTCTGCTGGAGAAGTTTCTGTCATCATCTTCTGAAGCCGAGCCCCAACCATTCACCATGGAGCCTGGAGGGGAGCGGCCGCATGGGTGTTAGATTGACCAGGTTTGCTAGTTTTATAGTCCAGAAAAACAGGACGTACTCTGAGATTTTACTTTATTAATATTTAAATGCTAATAAATTATTGATGCCTTTATAAAGGCAAATGGCAAACTAAATTTACCAGAATAATATAATGAGGCTTTGCTGTGTGCTGGAAATGATAATTCTCTTATCTGAAAAAATATGTGTTATATAGCACAGGTGAGCTATGTTTGATAAGAGATGAGTCAGCTACCATTATAATTATTAGGTAATTGTAATGAAACTAATAACCAAAACAAAATGACTGTGGAGGGTAGATTACGAAAAACATTAACATCCAAGAAAAAACAAAGAAGCAAAACACCAAAGGCACACAAAAAACACAGAAAAATAAAGATAAAAAAGCAAGTAAACAAAAAAACAACAACAAAATCACATAAATCAAAACATTCTAAACAAAACAAAATGACTGAGGAGGGTAGAATATGGAAAACATACAACAGGCAAAACAAAGCAAAACACCCAGGCACACAAAAGTACAAAAAAACAAACAAAGAAAAAAAAAAGACTAAAAACAAAATTAAAGACAACAAAAATAACATAAACATGAGACAGTGAAACAAGAAAAAAAAAGCAAACAACAAAAAATACACAATAAAGGCTTGAGTCAACGAATAACTGTTACAATACATGCGTAATTTATTAACTAAAACATTAATGTCATTTAATAATTTTTGTTTCACTAATCCAAGCTGTTAGGTTTTTTTTCCCTTCAGTAATGCATCCTATTTCCATCCTCCATATAATCATACACCCGCCACCTGACTACACATCACAACCTAACTTCCTTTTGATTGCTCTGACAGGAAGGAACGCACGCACCTGCTCGTGGCCCGAGGTGAAGCAGCTGATTTCGCACACAGAAACATGCAGCATGATCAAAGCAACCACACGGCTGCGTGCTGTTCTTCTTCTTTGGCACTTGTCAGATTTATGGCATGTATTTTTTTGATTGATGGCAACCCGGTACAAACATCCTCAGGGAAGCCAATGTGAGATGGCACGACTATTGTTTAATGATCCGAGAGGAAAGTTAAGAAGGTTACAGTGGTTACTCTAACCTGGGTAATATGTCTGGTTTCAAGATCTAACATTGAGCTAATTAGGTTTTGGTGACAGATTTATTACATGTATTGTTATAGTTTGTCGATGATAAAATACTTTCTATCCCAGCTTAATATGCAGAAAAAAGTAAAACCACCCAAAAGAATAAGCACTGCAGTAATGTACTCCTTATAGCTTAAAGATGCAGCTTTAAAAATGATTCATTACTTCTAATAAAAAATAGTTATTTAATGAATATAATGAATGGTAACACTTTATTTTAAGGTGACCTTGTTACACATGTTGCATGTACTTACTATTATAATAACACTTAATTATGCATAATTACATGCAAGTAACCCTAAACCAAACCCTAATCCTAAACATAACCATATAGTAAGTACATGTACTTAAATGTATAATTACACTGTAACAAGGACACCTTAAAATAAAGTGTAACCTAATTAATTATTATTATTGAAAATCTGTAACGCTGTATACATACTGTAAAGTGCTGGCATATAATCCCCCCCCCCCAAATCCTATTATATTACCTGCAAATATAAAGAATTTCAAAGCACCAACATAAATTTAGTTTGTTTCTCTTGTCTAAAAGAGAAAGGAGAATAGGATGCAGACCCAACAACAACAAAAAAAACACCTTCCTTGCAGTCTCTTCCTTTTCATTTCCTCAGAAACTGCACACGGCTTTGTTTCACTAAAAAAAGTTGAGTCCCTCGAGACTCTCTCAGCATGTCTCTCAGCAAAGCAAGACTGCATATAATGAATTGGATGTGCTGGCAGAGACAGAGGCGGGTACAGAGCTCCACATCAGAGAGGACAGCTCCTGCAGAATACCTGCACTACGCCTCAGCGCCTCCTGCCTCCTCCAGAGACGACATCCTCTCTAACAACCAGCCACCTAAAACAGATCCCCGAAAATACCACGCTTTCACTCTTCACCGTATATTATAATGCTGGCAGCTGCAAAACAATAACAATTCTCCTGCCAACATAAATTTTGGATCAAGTTCGCAAACCCAAATGTTTTTATACTGCGTGGCTTACCATGAACTGAACTTTCCACAAATTGTTGCTAATTTGGAGTTGGCAGTCACGAACAGCAACGTTTGAAGCTAGAATACTGTAGCTGCTATAAATATAAGGCTGATACAAAAATCTGACATTTTATGGATTCAGTAACAGCTATTTTTGACACCATTGAAGCGTCTTTCCATTCCGATAATCCACTGTTAATATTCACGGCTCGACTAAATGGAGTTACGCAAGACTGTAAAACTCATCCAAGACCCTGCTGCCACTAAAGCTGATTTACACTGCCCTGAGCCCTCATCTGCATATCGTTAAGCATCATAATCATTCCCCTTGACGAGTAGGCGGAGACGGCCACCTCAGGACATGTGACCTCAGTCAGTGCAAGGGTTTATGGGAGCAAAGTGGAGCAGGACAGTGAGCTCACTGCTCACATTACAACTCCCATAAAACACCCTCAATATTTCACAAACTCATGGATTGTGTATGCAATAAATAATGAAACACGATAAAGAAAAATGTTCCAGTGATCTTTATTTCACCTTAACTATAAGCTGCCCAAAAGAAAAGGTTGTTAAAACTGTTTTATTCTCTTCAGAAAGGACAAATCTCTGCCTCTGGGTCTGGCAGGAACCCGGCACTAGTGCAGTGTCAGTTTGGTGTTACTGTGGGCAAAAACAAAGGACACTGGTGGAAGAAAGCCGTGAAAGGAAGCTGTCGAGAGTCTTACAGGAGGACACAGCCACCACTGAACAGCGCTTGCTTTGTGTTTCTCCAGATATCTCAGTCAGAGACGACCAATGCTACAGTGTTCAGGGGAAAATGCACCTCAGAGGTCCAGTCCAGTAAAAGAGACTCAAAATCTATCTATCTATCTATCTATCTATCTATCTATCTATCTATCTATCTATCTATCTATCTATCTATCTATCTATCTATCTATCTATCTATCTATCTATCTATCTATCTATCTATCATACAAGTGCAGTGATAATGAATACATCTCTGCCTGATTAGAGGAACACCACTGGCCCATTCTGCCTCAGTCCTGTGGTAAATTGGAGAACAGAGGACTTTTAGATTCTAACCCCCGCAATGTCATACCCTTCACGTGTCCCCTATGACAGACGGCCCATAAAACCCTTTCAATAAGTTGTAAAATGGAAATGGTGCCTCCTATCTTCAATGGTGAAATGGAGCCATGAACGTAAGATTTTTTCAAAATCTTCATGGGAAAATGGAGGCAATGTGCTTGAGTATTTCACTCTAATAATAATACTACACATATCCATAAGCATAATTATATTACACACTATCATTCAATGGTTTTGGTTTGGTAAGATTTGTTAATGTTTTAGAAGTAGTCTCTTATGCTCACCAAGGCTTTAATTTATTATATCATGGCCTTGTTTTTAGTTTGTTACTCCTCATAACTGTGATTAGAATTTATTCCCAAATGCCTGAACAAACTGGATTTCAGTGCAGCCAATTTCAGGTGAGGTGGGAATAAACAAAAGCACCCGCCACACACGTGAGCATAATGACAAACAATGCAGCTATTTGCAGACAAGCAGAGCAAAACAGTATTTTACCATGCTAGGGCAAACAAAGCCACCACATGCAGTACACATGTGAATAAACCATGACCGGTTCCCATATAAACATCAGCAGTACAATCTCAAAGTGCCCGCTGGACTGAAATATGCTGCTTATAGATTAGAGATCAGTACCTCTGTTTTATTGTCTTATCTTTACGCCACACATGCTGTTGAATTGTAATTTGATATCTGGGTAGATCATATCGTTTGGTGTCTCTGACCAAATGGACTGCATTTTAATTAACTTTTTAAATAAAAAAAATTATATTGATTTTTGTCTCTATCGTCCATGAGCGGGTTCAAACTGAGTTCTGAAATGATTTAACAGAGATAAAAATCCCCGATTACGAGGACGTCGGATGAGATAATGAGCAAATGAAATGACCACCCCTGCACTGAAAGAACGCAGTCTGCACAGGACATCTAACTGTGCACCCAACTGAATAGTTCAAAGGTTTAGATAAGGGCTTTATGCTAGGGTTTAGATAAGGGCTAATACTAACTTTAGAATGTTCCTTCAAAGTAGAAGTTCATATAAATGAGAAATTAATCACAAAAATGTACGCTTACCCGTAACAGAGCTGTCCAAGTTGTCCATGCTGGAGCCTGGCGTGTGTTCGATACCCCTAATTGGCGGCGACATCTCATATCCTTCGTCCTCCTCATCGTCATCTTCGTCAGGAAGGTCTGCCTCAATATCAGACACTAGGGTGCTGGAGATATAACCCACGGGCGGTGCAGGGGCCAGGGGCGGGTAAGGCCCACCCTGCATGTGCCTAAGGAGAATTCAAGAAGTCAAACAAGAACATACCATGCTTTTTTGCATAACCAAGCAAGAGCTTCAAGGGTTGTCAGAAGGAGACAAAGGGTGTCAATGAGTGACAAGCCTAAACAAAAGAGAAATGCGTGGGGTGTGCTGTCTGTCAGGTGAAATTTGGTATTCCTAGAACATTCCTTGTCATCTCTCCGATGAATTGGGACAATTCGGCTAATTCAGCAGCGCCACGGTTTGCATGCTAACACAATGACCTACTAATTGCAGCTTGAAGAGGATACAATGGCAACCACCACAGGCATGTCTTTGCTGCGGCTGTCACCCACTAGACAGCTAGGTTCGATGACAGCCCTACTGTGTGTCTATATATGTGTATCGATGTGTGTTTGTGCAGTGCTGCTGCTGCTTTGATGCGGTCTGTGCCAGGATTTGTATATAATTATGGGCTCGTCCCAGTCGTCACAAATGTTCTATGAGCAACATACTCATTATGGTGGTAACATGACATCTTCCTCCTGACAAGTAGAGGCTGTTTCCTCACAGTGCCGACTGTAATAAACGGAAGTTGGTTTCTCTTGGAAAGACAGGTTGAAGCATTGCTTTGGCATAGGGGCTTTATAAGAATGCGTTACGCAGTCTGGGAGAAATGACTATCAGTTGTTTTCATATTTAATTCAGCTACATCCACCTTTTTCATTTAAATCAGGCTTCTATTGACAATGACAAACAAATGTGGTGCAATAATAAACAGATATTTTTTTATTCAGTTTAATTCAGTTTGTGCGGGTAAAAAGGAAGCCCAGTTAGATTAAGTAAAAGAAAAGAAAAAAAACAGCTCTTTGAATCTTCAATGTTAAATAGTCATTTTTATATTTTACAATTGCATTTAGTGCCTCTAGTGAAGAGGTGCTCAAACTTTTTACTACAAAGGGCCAAAAAGCTAACTTGGAATGTAAGTGTTGCATTATACCCAAGTATATTAAACTGTACATTTTTTAAATCAAATTCACTTATATTATCCAGTGTATCGAGATCTTACCAAGTCTGTTTAGCCATGTCCAATTGGTAAGCACGGGTTAGCTCATCTAAGTGGGCTTGGAGCATGGGCTGTATTTCTTCACGTGGGGATGGGCTCAGTGTGGCTGTGGACTGCTTGCCAAAGGAAACTGCTGCAGGGGAGGAGGCCACACCCCTTATGGGAGGAGTGGGTACCCGTTCTTCCTCTTCCTCCAGCTCATCCTCTAAACCCTGATGGAGGTACGTCTGCACGGGCAAGGGTGGGCCCCAACCATCACTATCATATCTGAAACAAATGAGCATAGAAACAAAATGAAAACAGACCACAAACAGGTCCCTGTGGCACCCCACGAACAGTTGTGTGTTAGGCAAGAGAGAAAGGAATACTGTTTTTTACATTTCTTTAGAAATGTTAGTCTAGCCAACAGTTATTGATATAGTGAGACTAAGGTTTAGCAACATAGTGGTAATGATGTAAATCTTGGGTTAAATCTAGTGGGATTTTCTCAGCTTTACATGTTCTTTAATGCAGGCTGATCTGGCAGAGTGGCTGCGTTTTCTTATTTCCCAGAACTGTGCTTATACATGCTGAAATAATACATGACATAAAGCCAACGTTCATTAGAGGAATTTGTCAGTGCACATCCCGTAGGACATAACAGTTTTAATCTGAAGCCATTAAAGACAGTAGCGAGATTTACTGCGGAAAGACTACTCATTTGCCAGAGAGCCTATTAAGCCCGATGACTCTCCGAGATGGAAATTAACAGGGTTGAAAGGCAAGCACACCTCTCCGGCAGGGTATTTAATTTGTATCACCACCTTCATGTTTTCTTTTAACTGTACAGATGGGGCGATGCTGATGTCAGACAAGAGTGGAGTGCCATCGTAGGTGAAAGTATATTAAAAGTTGCTGAGCGTGAACAGTTTGTCAAACAGGGTTTTAATATTACATCTCGTCTATTTATAATGGACAACAAATAAATCATTCAGTGCTAGTGGTTTGATTAACTCTCTAAGGAATAAATAAATACCATTAGCAGATTTATTGATAATATATTAGCTAGCAAGAACAAGACTTTGAACAATTTCTTACAAACATCATGGTCGGTTTTATTTTAAACCACCATTTTTATCACTTGATGGGAAAAATCCAATGCTTAATTACATGGATCATAATCTCTAGATATTATAGATGTGACCATTGAATTAGCAGTATAGAGTGTCTCTATTACTTGTACTAGGTAGAGCTGAATGAGTGACTCTGAACCCTACCCTCCTCCGTCATGGTGCTCTGAGGCATAGTGGTCCATCTCTGTGCCTGGAAGAGGGTGGATAGGAGGGGGAGGGAGTGGAACATTAGCCCAGTTGGAGCCATTCATCTTGGTGGGCTTGGCGTTTGTTTTGGTCTTCTTCTTCTTTCCGCCTTTCCCACCTACAATAGCAAAAGTTGGGAATATTTTGTTAAAGTCTGAATGCAGAATGATGCCATGTGATTAGCCAATTTCCATGTTTTCACCTTAAAAAGAAAATCGATTTATTCCCCACATGACATGTGCTTGAAATTCTCTATGCTAAGTGAAGGCACTTGCAATGCCACTGTCAAACACAATTGCTTAATTGTATGTTAGAATGTACAACTCCAACTGCTTTCAAAATGTTCCCAAGCCAATACGGCCATAAAAGCAATCTCAAGGCTGCGTGGTGAAAGAAACAGTTTGCAGCATGTCAATGGCTCAAAGACTGAACACTAAAAAAATACTGAAAAAACCTTTGACCTCCTTTTAACTATGATTGCTATTCATGCAACTTGCTGGAATAACTTTGCTTACAACTCTGGTTCTACTCTATGAATGTGCACTTTTCTTTACTCTTAGAAAAAGTATTGGGAAAGAAACAGAACGTGTCAAAGATGGAAAGAAAAAAGGCTGTTGAACTCCCTTTGCTTTGTTGAACTTGTATGTTGCATCCACAATCTCCCTGGACAAAAGATTTGGCAAATCACACACTTGCCCAAGAACTAGTACGGAGGATAGTAATTAATCAGCCTTCTGTCACAATCTAATTAACAAAACCATCTAAATGTAATGGCCATCAATGCCAGATGAAGACATTTGGGACGAGGAAGTCTTCATGCAGACTTCATGCAGAGGCTGCAGGGTTCATTACTGTAAATTATTAATGCCGCTGCTGGCAAACTCGACATGACCAGTGAGTTGCCGCATGTTGCCAGATCCTCCCGCATTTCAAGGCTGATCGAGTCAGACACACGGCCAAATGCAAATGGGGGGGGAAACCTTCACTGGCAGCACTTGTGCTGTATGGGATCCTATCTGTCATCATCTGCCTCTGTCTGCCAATGGCCTCTAATTATCCCTGCCGCCTCAAAATGTTCCGATTCAGGCAACCCTGTGGCTTCAAACATCATGTTATTTAATATGATGCCAGGACTTTGACAGGGCTATACATTAAGTCCAAAAAACTCTTTATAAAATCCATGTTGAATCACATTCAAGGGCTATGAAAAGACTATCTTCCCTGGATCTTAAAGGAATATTCCACCCAAAAATGAAAACGATTATGTTGTTCCAAAACCATACCACTTTCTTTCTTCTGTGAAAACCAAATAAAGAAATTTGAAGAATTGTGCTGTTCAGTGAGTTGAATTAAAGACTGAGGCTGTCACGCTTTAAAAAAAAAAAGATGCAAATGCAACATAAATGTGGTCCCTATGAATTGTACTTTATGATTTTATAATAATTTAGTGATAATAAATAACTAGTTCTTCTTGGAGCATTTAGAAAGTTTATGAGACACGCTCTTTTGAATCTTTTCAAACAACTGGTGTTTTAAGTTCACAGAACCCAGTTCAGACCAGCATTTGTGAACTGGTTCAACCAAATGATTAATAATTGGTACAGTACATAAAACCATGCCTAACTAAATTGCTCACAAAATGGACTGACTTGGCTTTTGAGTTCAGTCAGTGTTGTTACTGTTAACTAAAATTTTAAATATTATTATCACATTTGTTTTTATTAATTGAAGCTATATAAATATTAATGAAAATACTTCCTGAAATAGCAAAAAATAAATATAAAATCAAAGATAAAAAAAATAAAAGAACAAAAACATAAAACTAATCATTTATTAATTAATCTTATAACAAATATTTGTTTGCTGAATCAATGTGTGTTCCTCATCACCAGCCCCTATCATTATGGCTTCAGACAAACTTGAAAATAGGAGTCATATGGACCACTTTTATGATGGTTTTTTTTGGTCCTTATCGCTTAAAAACTCAGTTTACATTCATTGTACAGTACATAGAGAGCAAACAGAAAGGGAAAGCCAGTACAATGATTAAAAAAACAATTGTGTGTCAAAATGAAGAATTCACACAGGTTTGGAACAACATGAAAGTAATTTTTGAGTGCACTGTTCCTTTAAAGTTCCCATATTGTCAAAACTGAAATTTCCTGTCTTTTTTCATGATAACTGAGGTCTAGGTGCTATGTAACTACCATATAAGTTTCAAAACATTCAGTCCACAGTAAAATCTCACCACGAGCCTCAGCCTGCTTAAAGTAGCTGTGATTTTTCACAAACAGTTGTGACTTCCGTAAAAAGTTGACACCAGAACTACACAGTCACTGCCTTCAGCTGTCACCATCCTACTGCCTGCCCCGCCTTACTGCGGCCTCGGGTCCGCCGCGTCCCTATCCCCCTGTACGGAGGCGCCTCCCACCGTCCCACTCTCCTTTTGCCAAACCCCCAGACAACAACACGGAAACATGTCGAAAAGGTTAACTATAACCACGAAACCAGATCGGCCAACCTGTGTTACACTCTCACTCAAAGGATGGACGATCTGACAGGATTGTTACTATGAGGTGGATCACATCTAACGTGTATAGTAAAGACAAACTCACCGTGTCTATCTAGTCATGATGATGTATATATTTCAATTTCAGCAGGCAACTATTTTTTCAGCTACATTAATGTTCCAGCCACAATTAATCACAACAATGTATACAATTACAAATGATTATATATAAATTGTCAGTTTGTTGTTTTACACATGCACAGACATTATTTCATACACGACATAATCGTGAGATGCAAGAAACATAGACATACGGCAAGAAATCTGTAGACGTGCCCATAACAAAAGACAATACTTTATTGAACCTTTTCTGATAAGAGGGGCACTGCAAACGTGATCATTTTTTGGCAATAGTTTCTGTCCCTCGCCGTTTAAATATCGCGTTTAACCACAGCTGTCGTCGGTTTTTTGTCTTGCAGTGGCAGCAGATATGCGATCAAATTTTTAATTTGAGGCTGTATTACGTCGATTTTGGCACCCAACAT
Source organism: Sinocyclocheilus anophthalmus (assembly GCA_018155175.1). Classification (NCBI taxonomy): domain Eukaryota; kingdom Metazoa; phylum Chordata; class Actinopteri; order Cypriniformes; family Cyprinidae; genus Sinocyclocheilus; species Sinocyclocheilus anophthalmus. Next base: position 39,781 of record JADLZN010008693.1, on the reverse strand, counting down.
CACAACAAGATGATATTTTAAGCTCCTTATGTAGCCGAATCTGCGCTGGTTTGAATGGGCCGCCTCCAGTTTCCCCTTTGTTTTGCTGCCTCCAGCTAGCGCTGTGATGTCGGCTGACCCTAGTTACCTGTGGTTGTCACTCAGAAAAAAACAGGCCAATCAGAAGAGAGGCTCATGAATATTAATTAGACAGGCCAAAATCGACCTTTTCTCAGCAGAGCTCCAGAGAAAGGAGCTGTAAAAATATATTGAAATATATAAAAATATTGTATAACGCAAATATATATTCTTAAGGACATCAAAACCTAAAATAAAACTCCATAAAGGTGTACAATATGGGACCTTTAAGAAAAAGAAAAAGAAAAACAAGTGTGAAAGAGCAGGCGCAAGAGGATGAGTGCTGTAGCTATACACAGTTTAAAGCAGATTTGTCATACGGTGGCTGACGTTTATGATATTCTCGGCAGTCGGCCTATTACAGAGCGTTCCCATCGCCGGAACTTCTCGCTGACGGTGCGCTATTGTTCCGACGGTCGAGGGAGAGCGGGAGGCATAAGGAGTCTTGCGGAGGGATGGATGTGTCAAACGAAGATGAATAAAGCATGCTAGTAATAAAAAAAATAATAACAACAGGCTAGAGGCAGAAGTGGCTGGAGTGGGGGGGAAGTAATTGGGTTTCCTAATCGTTCCTCTGGGTGACGCGCTGCATCAGCCAATAAATGGAGAGATGGCGTGATCATTCAATCACTCCCTCACTTCCTCTCTCTTTCCTCCTTTCTTTCTCCCTCTGTTTGTCGAGTAGAGGGCATCAATAATGTAAACGAGTCTCTGCTGAGGAGTCGGGGCAGCTCCTGAAATTACCAATGTAAGAAATAGAGAGGAAAACAGAGAGGAAGGACGCTGTGGGACAGCAGTGACTCGACTGACAAACATGAGGTCGCTTTCTGAATTAGGCCAAACCAGGCCGGCGAAGAGGCAAAGGAATGTTTCATAACTTATAAAGTTGCACACCTTTAACACATCAATGAGAGCTTGCTCAACTCGGACCTGTTCTATCTTGTACAATGAATTATGATCTAATTCTATGTTATGGTGGGAAAAAGAAGTAATAACAGTATTTGAAAATCATTTGCTTTTAATGGGGCAGTACAAAGACTTTATGCATGTGAAAATGCATGTGTTTCTGATTAGGAAAAGAGAGTTTTTCAGTTTTTCTAAGGAAGGCTGTGGATTTTGGCTAAAAACACATGCGCAACAGCAAACATGCCCTCTGAAAGTGTGTGAAACACGTTTTACTGTACTTTAAACACATTTAAATTCATTAAAAACCTGATCAGATGCTAAAAGTGACATGATCTCTGATATAAAGTGAGACCCTGACTTGTCAAAAAATAGTATCAAGCACCGAACAGATTAAACAGTTTGTGTTGAAATGATACACCAATTCCCTGATATAAATATTTCAGAATTATTTGGGATAGTAAGCCAAAATGATCCTCAGCAAACAAATGAAGCACACATGTTTGCTTGGAAACAATCAAGCGTAATGTGATGGCCTTTTACTTTGGAAATGTAAATGTAACCCTTATTTAGTCTCTCCACTTTATATATATACAGTATATATCTATTTTTTTTGTTATTTGTTATGTTGCTGCCTTATGTTAAACTGCTTTAAATTACTTTTTCCCACATCAATCTACACTCCATACACCATATTGACAAAGCAAAAACAGAATTGTCACAACTTCGTAAATGTATTAAAAAAAACACTGAAATAAGTACATTGCATAAGTATTAACTAAATATTTAGCTGAAGCACCTTTACAGTCTCAAGTCTTTTTTTTTTGATGCGACAAGCTTTGCTCATTATCATTTGGCTATTATCTGCCATTTTATTCCTCGCCTCTTCACCTCTCAAGCTCTGTCAGGTTGGATGGGGGCAGATGCACATTTTCAGGTTTCTCCAGAAATATTTGATTGAGTTCAAGCTCAGGCTGTGTCTGGGCCACTCGAGGACATTCACAGAGTTGTCTATAAGTTGTCTGTGTTTAGGGTCATTGTCCTGTTGTAAGGTGAACCTTCTGCTCAGTCTGAGGTTTTGAATGCTCTGGACTGGGTTTTCATTATATCTCAATATTTTGGTGCATTGAGTTTTTCTTCTACTCTGATGAGTCCCTCAGTTCCTGCCACTGAAAAGCAGCCCCACAGCATTAGGCTGCTACCAGCACACTTAACTTTTGGGATGGTACTCTGCAGGTGTTGAGCAGTGGCTGGTTTCCTTCAAACATGATGCTTATAATTGAGGTTAATCAGACCAGAGAATCCTGTTTCTCAGAGTTTGAGGGTCCTTTAGGTGCTTTTTTGTAATTCCAAGTGTGTTTTCATGTGTCTTCACTGAGTAGAGGATTGAGTCTGGCCACACCGGCATAAAGCACAGATCGGTGGAGTGTTGCAATGATGTTTATCCTTCTGTAAGTTTCTCCTATCGCCATATATGATCATGTAGCTCAACTAGAGTGACCATCAGCTTCTTGTTCATCCCTCTAACCAAAGCCCTTCTCCATCAATTGCTCAGTTTTGCCAGGAGGCCAGCTCTAGGAGGAGTCCTGGTTGTTTCAAACTTCTTCAATTAAGGGTAACAGAGACTATATGCTTCTGTGACCCTTCAATGAAGCAGTTTTTTTTTTCTGAACTCTTCCCCAGATGTGTGGATTGATGCAGTCCTGTTTTTGAGCTCTACAGGCAGTTCTTTTGACATCAGGGCTTGGTTTTTGCTCTCATATGCATTATCAGCTGTTAGACCTTTTATTAAGACGTGTGCCTTTCCAAATCATAATGTCATCATGAATTTGGCACAGGTTAACTTCACTTGACGTGTAGTAACATTTACAAGCAATATGAATGCTCCTGAGCTAAATCTCAACTGTCCCAGATGCAATGGAATCATTTAAGTTTTTTATTTTTAATACATTTGCAAAGATGTTAAAAAACAGTTTTTTTTGCTTTACCATTATGGTGTATGGTGTGTAGATTGATGTGGGAAAAAAGTATATTTAAGCAGTTTAACATAAGGCAGCAACAAAACAAAATGAAGGCACTGTATATATAGGCACTGGGTATAGTATATATCTATATATATATATATAGATTATATATAATACTTATATGTATGTGACCCTGGATCACAAAACCAGCCTTAAGTCGCACGGGTATATTTGTAGCAACAGCCAAAAATACAGTACATTGTATGGGTCAAAATTGTAGATTTCTCTTTTATGCCAAAAATCATTAGGATATTAGATCATGTTCCATAAAGTTTTTGTAATTTCCTCCTGTAAATATATTAAAACTTAATTTTTTGATTAGTAATGTGCATTGCTAATAATTTCATTTGGACAACTTTAAAGGCTATTTTCTCCATATTTTGATTCTTTTGCACCCTCAGATTCCAGATATTTAATTAGTTGTATCTCGGCCAAATATTGTCCTATCATAACAAACCATACATCAATGGAAAGCTTATTTGATGTATATATCTCAATTTTTAAAAAAATTGACCCTTATCACTGGTTTTGTGGTGCAGTCACACATATATATTCAATAAAATCATAATAATATTTCACAATATTACTCTTTTAGCTGTATTTGACATTTGAATGGTAGTGTATATTTCCAAAAGCATGATCCGTATAATTTGTCTCAATGCTAAATAATAAAATACGACCTCAGTTTTCATGTTAATCAGGTTGCTACACATGTGATATCACATTATATCATTACAGCCATTAAAATGCTGTACAAATGTTAAACAAAATCAGAATGTTTCGATTTGGTCAACTGATCTCTATCTTCTAAACAATCCTCGCCTGAAGAGGTTGAGATGTTTGACCTAAATCTACCCTTGGAGTCCTAATTGTAGCCCATGAAACACTTGAGCCAGATGCTTGGAGAGCTTCCCATCTAATGTCCGAGGCTGCGTTGGATTACTGCACAGTTAAAGCACTGGCATGAAACTTGATTAGAGAGGAGAAAGAGAGCCACATGGACAGCGAGACGAGAGGATGGGGGCCGTCTCCGTGTCCTATAAATGACATTGTAATTTTCAGTACATGAATTTTATTGTAGCTTGTAACCATTAAAGGGAGGAATCAGCTCAGATCAAGCTGCTCGAGTGCATGTGTGCATTTCCGAGTGGTTTCTTTTATGCTGCAACAGTAACCTATGACAAAACAAACCTCTGTTTAAATCAAAAACACACTGACATTGTTAACACAGGGTTAATGACAATGTCAAAAGATGCTTTGCCGGAATTACAGCGTGTGCAACAGGTCAAACCGAGCCAGAAGATAAAGGTTGAATGGATTGTGTCATGCGCCATTTGCCCTTGACATGTGAAAAGTGATTTTAAACTTTGCCTTTTAACCCTCTGGTGCTGTTTAGTCATTTCTGACTGCAAAATTGGTAAAGGTTTTGGCATTGCTATGTGAACACAAAAAATCATGGATAAGATTTAAAAAAGTTAAATGGTCCTGAAAAAATAGTCACACTTTGTCGTACTTTAGTCGTACTGTTCATGGTCAATAATGACTGCACTGGAAATGAATAGGAAGCGAAATTGAAAACTGATTTTTTTAAGATATCAATATCAAATTTGGAACACAACTTGTTTAGATTTATGGCTTTGATTTTCATGCATTTTGAGAGTAAAACATGTTTTGGAAAAATAAATATTTCATATAAATGTACAAATAGTACTTTTGTGCATTTTTAATAATAATTAAAAAAAAAATTGTTTCACCTTTTAATTTCAGTAATCTTCTTTAAAAAGAGACCAAGCAAGGCATTCAAGTTTATATGACAGTTTAAGTTGGAAATGTTATGCTTGTGGTGAACAGGTAATAAATGAACTATTCCATAAATATAGTAGTACTTTAAAAATCCCCAAAAAACGCAAAATATTAAATAAATTATTGACTTAAAATTGCATACATTCATTAAAAAACAACAACAGCAAAAAAAAAAAAAAGCACCAGAGGGTTAAAGGATGAATTTATGAAATCATTATGCAAAGGTCAGTGCTCAGAATTGCCTAATATCACAGCAGAATCATATTTTAGTACTAGAAACCTGCTAGAACCAGGACTTTTCTGTCCAGGCCCTCACACAAAGGCTGTAGATCCAGTCGACTTGACTACAAGGAACACAGTTATTACACAAACCCATATTATCAACAGTACAGAGCAGGAGTCATGGCGTATGCACCACGGTTAGCGGAGGTGAAAGGGGTGAGGGGTAGACTGAAGGAAAGATGCGGGTGGGCTGCTGACCCTGGACCGGTGTAATACCAACCTGACAGACTGTTGCTCCGATCTGAGCTGTTGTGGGAGCTGGTGGTGCTGAAATCCTGTGATTGGTTGTGCGGCATTCTATTACACAATCCATCAGCCAATCGGTAGTCAGGAATGAAAAGGAGTGCTAGTGGAGGCGAAGGGCAAAAAAGTGGCATCAGGTGGAGGGCAAGATGGCACAAGCGCATGCAAGGGCGTGCAGTTAGAGCAACAAGCAAAGCACTGATCTCACACACAACTCCTACTGTATTTAAAAATCCTATTCTTTCTAATTTAACCATGCTTAGACTCAATTCTTGAAAATTGAAAAATAAATACAAATAAATGATTAAAACTATTTTAAAACAAATACAATTCAAATAAAAGTATTTAAATGTATTATTTGTTATATATTTATTATAAATAATTATAATGCATATAATATATAAAATATTACTATATACATTTATTGTTAGTAATAATGTTAAATTATTTATAATGATATTAAATATAAATACTGTTAAAAAAGCAATTTTAACATAACCTAACATAACAACATAATATGCTATAATATACAAGTGGCTGCCTTGATAAAGTGTTCTAAATCATTCACTTACAAGGCTTTCTTTCTTTCTTTTGGTTAGGATGTTGCCTATTTAGGTAGCAGACAGCATGGCAGCTCACTAGGCTTTGGAACAGAGCCCTAATTGCTTTAAAATCTCTCAATTTGTCTAGTTTCTAGCGTCTCATTCAGAGGTTAACATCATACATTAGTGCTAATTTTCCTGGAATTAATTCTATTTGTTGGCAAGTTAACCAGTTCATGGAAACATTTATACTTGTGATTTACAGTAATTTCATAGTTGGAGGTTTATTTAAGTCCAAATGAAAGCGGAAATGGTTTTTAATTGCGTTAAGGAACATCTACAATTTATCATTCTGTTCAACTGCAGAGAATAAGTTCATTAATATGGATAATAGTACTTTTTTTGCTTAAAAAAAGCAGTGCATTTGTCTAAAAGCTTTTCAAAATAGAATAAATCTTGGCTAATGATGTTACATTCTTTTAGCCTAAAGACAATTTAAATAATAAATGCGGTTGGTCGGAAACACATTCAAGGGTCATGGATTTTGTTATGGGCCAATGATACACAGTCTTATTGTTCCTGAATGTCAGAAAAATGCAACATTAATACAACGATGGTCAAATTAACACTGATACAAACCTCAGGCAATATCCAGAAATAGAGCAGCTGGCTTTGTTTCAAAAGATTTTGGACGCAAATAAAACACACAAACAAGCTCACACACACCCCCGCGGCCCTTCAGCCCGACTCACTGTTGTTGCAGGAGTTCTTGTCTGGCAGTGAGTAGCCCAGGCTGGCCATTTCCTGCTTGGCCTGTAGGGAGGTCTTCCACTGGGCCTCAGGCAGATCGACGGCCAGCTCGTGAATGCTGTTGGAATGGAGGATCTGGGTGGTGGCGTAGGGCGTGGCCTGGGAGGCGGGGCTTGGACTGCCAAATCCACCTTTGGTAGTGAAGTCGATGCTGCTGTAAATGGCTCCGTCAGAAAGCATGGTGCCCGTCTTATCGGCCTGGGTGCTGGGCATCACTTCTGAGTGGAACAGGAAGATGGAATACAAGGAAGACGAACAAGATTGTGAGGTTAATATGGTGAAAAAGTTGTCAATTTTCCAAGAACAAAATATTTCAGTGCATTTAAATTCAATGCTCTTTAACAACAAGTCTGATATATTCTTATTTTATTTAAAATATTACGTATTTATCTATTTATCTTCAGATTCAAGTCAATTTTTACATTTTTGAATACCCCAACAAATTCACACAAAGAAATAATACTAAAATAATTCTGGAATGGGAAATTCTGGAAAATTTGGTATCTAAGGCTATGTGAAATAGAAATAATAATAACATAATAGAAATAACAATATAATAGAAACTATAAATATATGCAACTACAAGAATACTGTAATAATAATAACACTAATATAATTTAACTATATACAACTACAAGAATACTAATAATAATATATAGAAAATACGTTTTTAAAATACTACATCAATAATAAATATACTGAGATGATAATGAAATATAGGTAGAAATAAATTATAAATATCTACACTACAGAATACTTATAAAAATATCTAACATAATATAATAATACTACTAATAATGCTCACTAAAATGTGGAATCTGACATTGTGGTATCTGAGGCGGTGTGAAATCTCACCAACAATATTTATTTGATCAATTCTTACAAATATTCAACTATAAATACTTAATACATTATTTCTAAGATATAATACATAATTAAATATATTGTAATACACAAAATTATTATTAATATTATACTTAGATAATGCTCATAATCAATTATGGAACTATTAAAATTATAATCGTATATCTATATATATAGATATATATACTATATTAAATATCTACCACCACATTTTAATTATTAGTATTTATACATTTTAATCAATACAGGTTTATTATTTCTGTTTACATACAGATTACAAATTTACAGAACGAGACAGATTAATCATACTGAAAGTTTGTGGATATGCAATATTTTTGGTGTGAGCAGGTCTTTAGTTTCTTTTCATTCTTTCCCTTTGACTCACTGCTATACTATATTCTCTTTGCATTTTTGTCTTTGCACGTGTGAAGGAGGTAATAATGCTGTAACTCTACATGTGTGAGTGTGTATATGTGTGTACTGAAGAGAAAATGATATACAGCAGCTGCATCTACACCACTCAAGCTGCGGCTGTCCTTCACGACTCACTGCTCCACCACCATCTTTTCCTCTCTCCCCCATCACCCCTCTCCTCTGCTATCGGCCCTTCCTCTGTCTGACAGTGGGTCAGAACTACAGCCATTCGTTTCAGTGTGACAGCAGGATGCGGGTGACGATATAAGTCTGTCCCAGCGCATGATGAATAAATGTGTGCATCCAAAAATGGCCGATGCAATATGCATACAGGTCTTCATCTTACGGACAACACCAGGACACCCTGAATGAATCATCGCCCATGAATATAAAAGGGGAAGAGGACATTTTCTTTCAACTGATGGCGACAGCTTGCTTTTAACACTTTGAACTCTTGACTACAACCGATGTCACCAATTTAATATGTCCTAAATTCCTAGCCAATGCAGCAATGTATCTGAGAGTGGATTTACCTCCACGGCCGAAGTTGTTGAGGTCGTTGGGTCCTCCAGAACCGCTGTTCACAGTCAGACTGGTGGCCGGCCAGGAGTCAGCGAGCCAGGGGTATCCCGAATCACTGGCATTCAGCAGACCAGGACGACTGCGGGAACACAAACCATGCATGTGACACTTCATTCCCTAGATTCTGACTTTCCACAGTTTGAGCAACCAATTTCAATAACTTGCCAACTCATTTGTGATTATTGGATATGGATTTGACTGAAACAGGCAGAGTATTTTAATAATGGCTCACTTATAAATTAAGCCTTGTGAGTTTATGAAAGTTTCATTCATAGCTCTATACAGCAGTGCATGGAATTTGTATATGTATAATCAGCACAGAAATGTAAAAATGCTAAAATTAATTGAAATAAAAATGAATAAGTTACAACATTAGTAATTTGCATGACATTTCCAGGCAGTTCTTTCTTTCTTTCTATCTCTCGGTTATATTATTATTATTATGAACTGAATGTCACATCTACTTTTTATTCAAGAAAACATCTGGAATAATACAATAATAATAATAATAATAATATTCTCATATTACTACTACTACTACTACTACTATTAGTATCAGTATTATATTTGCTCAGATAATTATGGAATTATGAATAGTGGTGTCATTGTGAATATATATATATTCTATATTTATCATATATTAATGTTTTATAAATTATTATACATTTATATATTAATTTATACAACAATTTATTATTATTATTTTTTTTTATTAATTATATTTAACTACCACTACTACTATTAATACTAATACTACACAACTATAATAATACCAATAATAATAGGCAACTTAAAGTATCTCTTAAATGACCAATAGATGTGTTACAGTGTACAAAAGGGATTTTATAAATATGTATAAAAACTTAAATAAAGACATACATTTGTGTAGGTTCAGTAAGGTATAGCAAAATAATAGAAATAGACCAAGAATAAATTGGAACTAAAGTTTAAAATACAGCAGAACAAAGTTTTGTGAGTCTGTTCTTCATCTGTCTGTCTCAATCTAATATTTTCCTGCAGGATTGAAAAAAAAGACGGAATTAAACACATGAGAGAAATCTGCAGGGAGTCCAAATAAAGACATAACACAAACAAATGAAGTGCATGACGTTCTCATGGCATCTCCTTTCAACAGAAAATGCTTATTTTTGTCGGATTTTTTCCTAATGATTATCACATTTTCCAATGTAGCATCTATTTTTATTTGATAAAACACTGGTAGTGTAGCAGGGCCCACTCAATATCTGAGAGATTTTTTTTTTTTTTTTACATTTAAACCTGGAAATTATCAGAAAGCTTTAGGATTTTAAACAAAGACAGCATTTTTCATTGTAGCTGTGTAAGAACACACACAAAGCGAACGCCCTTTTCCGTACATGCCAACACACACCCTCAATTAACACATCACCCTCACTATAATACACCATCTTCAGCTCAGGCTACCTCCTTGTGTTTTTTACAACACCTTCGGAAAAAGAACCATCATCTGACAACCGCGCGCGTGTGTACGAGCTCACACATAGGAGGTTTGATTTAACAGGTGCCGTGTGTCTTCCCGAGGGTGTGTGTGGCGTAAAGGCATCATTAAGACTTTAAGCTGTCACGGGTGAGTGCTGTGGGCCATTACCACCACTTTACTGTGCAATCACCTCGCTGATGCTTGTTGCCATGGGCAACAGATGCTGAGGAGAACTTGTGTTTTTACCCCCATCCCTTCATTTGTGCTGCTAAAGCCACACTCCCACTATAAAAATGGCTGTTCATGTCTCTTCAGAATGAGCGTAGATGGAAATAACGAGCCATTGGTTGAGGAAGGCTGGGAATGTAACAATAGAGGAATGGAGAACGAGTGGAGAGGTGGATGAATGAAGCGCTCAAGGACTCCTTCATTTTTCGGCCCACATCTCTGTATTTCGCCTTTCATGATGGTTAGAGGAGCAATCTGTGGTCATGGTCGTGGAGACAGAGCAATGCCGGTGCGAACAGGAGATTTTGAAAGAACACAAAGACATGAGCGGAAACCAAACGACATTTTTAAAAGCGAGTCAGTACACTCAGCGGCCATCTTGGTAATGAATGTATGCACTCATATGTTGTTCCCAATACTGACTACATGTAAATCAGAATTACTACTACCTAAAACAACAACACAGCCACATAATTAAAAAGCTTTGCTAAAATATAATAAATGCTTTTCTAAAGAGGTGAAATTATATTTCCCGCATCACTAACCCACCCAAATGTTTGTTCCAATATTAAATAAATAAATAATATTAGGTTACTGTTATTTACCATATACACCTAATTAAACAATTAATTTATTAATTAAATATGATTAATTCAATAGTTTTTGAGTTGTTAAATTGTCAATTGTAAGTCAGTAATTTACTAATAATAATATATAAATAATAATAATTAATAATCCTTGATTATTACACAAATAATAAACAATACAACAATGTGCATAATCCATTATGGCAAGCAAGCAATCAATAAAAATAAATAAATCAATTACATAAATGAAAAAAATTTATTATAAATATACAAAATTATTCTTAAAGATTAATCAAATATTTAGATTCGTTTTTAGTTGGTTTACTTAGTTTTTTGTTTACTTGTTAATAGTAATCAGTCATTAGATGATAATATAATAATAATAATTATTATTATTAATATTATTATTAGATTATCAAATAAATAAACAATATCAACAAACCCACCAAATAACGTTCATGATCCATTATGGTGAAAGTTCAGTAAACAAATCAAAGTATTTATGCTAATTGACCACCGCTGTTTTCTGTGTAAAACCATGAATATATATATCTATATATATATATATAAGTAAATCCATTGTTCAACTTGCAGTTTGTAAAACAAACAACAATAATAATACCGGTATGCACTTAAAAGGCATAGTACCCAAAAAAATTGCATATTAGACCTATAATATAACTTTGTAACTTATACTTAACTTTAAACACAGCTTTAAAAAGGCTTCATTTCTGACAGCTGCCATGTTGAGCATTGTAATATCTCCTATTCATCTGACCTTGTTTGACTGGTGTACAGTGTCTGACACAAACACGCTCATCCAAAGACTCAAGCGCCGATGTGCATCAACACACCCCAGTCGTCTTTGTCTCTTTTCTTTCTCTATTTCACCGTGACTTTCTCTCTCGTCTCCTCTCACTCCTGCTCTCTGTGGAAGTACATTTGCCCTGAGGTGGCTCGTCTCCCCCAGGCCCGGGGAACAGTGTGTGGTTTTCTGAAGCCGGGGGCAATATACCGGTAATGGCAGTGTAGCAGCCCGCCGCTCGCTAAGCCACAGGTTTTAATAAGAACCAGCGGAGCCCGAATGGAGGGTCTCGGGCCGAGGAGGCGGGGGTCCTGACAGACTAAGCACCCCCTGATGTGGCAGCTGAATGCCAAAACAGGCCCTCAGGGGGGACGAGTCATTCAAATTGATGGCTCCTCCTCAGACACGTTGACTTCTTATAGGGTAATTCGTCGAGGGCTACTCAAACCTCCCCCCCTCCACCTCTGCATTTCTTCTGTCTGAAAAACAATCCTGCTCTCTGCACACCTCTACTGAAATGCTCTTTGCTACCTGTTTACAATCAGGTCCTCTCTTTACCTTCGCTGTTTTGGTTTTGTTTGGCCCTCAGGTGATCTTTATGAGTTACTTTTCTTTTTCAAGTGTTTTTCTCCTTCCATATTTAAAAACAATAGCTATTTTAAAAAAAAATGTCCTGTCTTTGAAATAAATGTGCATGTCATTTCAAATGATTTGTTTTGTTCATGTTTTATAAAAATGTATTATGGAAGCCTGTTTCTGCCCTAAAGTAAGAAAAAATTAAGTAACTGCTTTTATTTAAACTGATTTTATTTCTCATAATTGTGACTATCTATGACTGCATTTTTAAATTTACTTTAAACAAAGTTTTATTTATTATTTTAAAGGGGGAAAAAAACCTTATGTTACTTTAAAGGAAAAAAATATTTTCTTTCTTTCATATTTCATTCAAAATATGATGACTGCATTTCTTTCTTTAATTTTAATTTACATTTTTTATATTTATATTAAATATATTTTAATATTTTTAATTTGTTATTTTAAGAGAAACGTTTTCCATTCATGTTTTCATATTACTTTCTGCTGCTCCAGATAAGACAAATTAATTGTAATTTCATTTCTCCAGAACGGGTGACTATTCTGTTTACCATTTTCCTTATTTTTTTTCGATTTATTTTTTATAGATATTTTACATTCATTATTTTAAAGGAATATTGTCATTTTTCCTTGTTGTTATCTTAAAAGGGGAAAAAAACAGTTTTCATGTTTCATCAGCTCCAGAGTAAGAAAAATAAAGTAATTACGACTTTATGTCTCTTAACTGTGACTTTAAGTATGACTTCTTATTCTCTTTTAATTTATTTTTACATTTTCTTTGTGTAATTTTATATTTTACATTTTTTCCCCCTCCAAGGCAGAAATAGGCTCACTTGATAACTTGATCATCTCTGAAACAACCTTTCTTCAGACTTTCCTTCATATCTGACATCTTATGTGGGCAGGGAATATTAACCAATAATATAATAGTCTTACATTTCACAATTAAATCAAAATCTGCTAAATACTGTAACAGCAAGACCAAGTAAAATATAGAGTTTCTCATAATAATTAATAATTCATTAATATATACAAATGCCCATGTAGTTAGTTACTGTACCTAATACTAACCAGTACATTCTTGGGTAAGTACACTGTAAGTATAGGTACTGTGTAACCCAAAATTGTTAAAATAACCTACACAGTAAAGTGTTACTGTCTAGGCTAAATGTCTAGGGAATGCAATTTGAGCTCGCCAGAGAAAAATGGAGGTTTCATGAGTTTGACTTTGATTTCTCAGGTAAACATCCACACGCACATGCACAGAGTCGCAGCCAGTCCTCACAGGGATCATTTGTAAGTGTGGGTGATGATGATGTTGACTGTGGTAACGGCGGCTCTGTCCTTGCATTCATCTTCTCCCGTGCGAGGTGATTAGATTGAGAAATATCGTTTTAGCTGGCATATCTCTGCTCTGCAAATCACCGGGAGCGGGGCCAGGGGCCTCATCCCATCCCTGACACCCAGCCCCGAATCCCTCTCCTCAGACAGCGAGAGCGCACTGTGGCCTTGAGACCACAGAGATTTGATTTGGCTCATTTTTCCCTGCCATGCTCCTAGACACGCGCACAACTGTGAAATACAACCTCGCAGTGCGTCTGTGAGCATCGTCGTAAAGAAGCCGAGTGAGCAATATTAATCCCAATCCTACTTCATAAATCAGCCGGGCTTTACAAGCCCACATGCCCTCCAATACAGCCGCAGAAAGAGCGAGCGCCAGAGAGACCCAACTAAAAGCCTGCACATTAAATTACGCTTAAGGCATGCCGAAACACGCATTTGCTTTTCAGATTTACATTGGCTGGAGGATGCTGCTGCTTACTTTGAGCACAGTGAAAATCTAATATATAAACAAATATGTTCATATAAACACATAGATCTGAAAGAAAGGAAGGAAAGGAATAAAGTGCCTTGCAAAAAAGACGAAGGGGGTAATGGTACACACAACTGGTTGACTGTATATATATATATATATATAGAGATATATATATATATATAGATAGACTATAGTAGGGGTGCAACGGTTCACGTACCACGGTGCGGTTGTATCACGGTTTTAGAGTCACGGTTTCGGTATGGTTCGGTACGTGCTATGTTTAGGGAAAAAACCTATATTGTCAAATAAAAATAAAGAAAATAAGAACACAATCTAACTACAAGCAACAGCACAAATAAATAAACAGTGACAAAAGATACAAATAAAATAAACGGTAAACAGTGACAAAAGATAAAAATAAAATAAACGGTGCTTTTCAGTTTTTTTTAGGTAGGTCTAACATAGTTTTTAGGTACAGAAATTGAATAAATCAAATGTAAAATAACATTGCATATTTGACTGTATAAATTAAAGATTAATCCTTATTAAAGTTACAAAAGTTATTCAATCAAGAGCAGTGAGAGATTTCCGTGTTGTTACTGTTTGATTAACATTAAGAAAGTGCTGTCACTTTAAGAGAACGCACTGATACTGTACGTTCAGCCGACTATGTCTGCTAGGATACTCACCAAGACGGGCATTTTGACATAATTTTTGTGTGAATTTGTCCATTCAAACACAATACTTCACAGAGAGCTTAATATTTGCACGCATTCTGAGACGCGGGTTCACGCGCTTTGGATGAGCGACCACACAGATCTTCTTACTGTGCGAGTTCAGGTCTTCTGGCTCTTTAATATTTAAACTGGCAAGGCTTCAATGAGTTTAGTTTAAACACAGATAGCAACGTGTGCTGTTCAGGTCTCACCTACACTATCAACACGTGATGACGGCATAAATGACAGTTATTCCAGCATACAGCACTCGCATTGATTAAAGAGCGACTGGTTTGTCCACGTATTGTTTTTCTCTCTCATCGCTCTTGCTGTAATGTATTGGGAAGCCAGAATTTGTATCCATCAACAGAAACATGCATTAGCCGAACTCTAACAAACCAATAGAAATTAGAAACAATTAGAAATGTACATAGTTTGAATATTACCGTTTACTTAAAAACAGTACAAAAAGAATACATAATAACAAATTAATATAGAGTGAAGAGGAGTATATAAAATATAATTATAATATTAGTAAATAGAAATAGCAAATAATAATATAAATATTTCTGATAAATCTTTAAATATAATGTAAATATATATGTACTATATATATATATATATAGTCTATATATATACAGGTGCATCTCAATAAATTAGAATGTCATGGAAAAGTTCATTTCAGTAATTCAACTCAAATTGTGAAACTCGTGTATTAAATAAATTCAATGCACACAGACTGAAGTAGTTTAAGTCTTTGGTTCTTTAAATTGTGATGATTTGGCTCACAGTTAACAAAAAACCCACCAATTCACTATCTCAAAAAAAAGAATACTTCATAAGACCAATAAAAAAAAAAAAAAATTTGTGAATTGTTGGCCTTCTGGAAAGTGTTCATTTACTGTACATGTACTCAATATTTGTTAGGGGCTCCTTTTGCTTTAATTACTTTCTCAATTCGGCGTGGCATGGAGGTGGCAGTTTGTGGCACTGTTGAGGTGGTATGAAAGCCCAGGTTTCTTTGACAGTGGCCTTCAGCTCATCTGCATTTTTTGGTCTCTTGTTTCTCATTTTCCTCTTGACAATACCCCATAGATTCTCTATGGGGTTCAGGTCTGGTGAGTTTGCTGGCCAGTCAAGCACACCAACACCATGGTCATTAACCAACTTTTGGTGCTTTTGGCAGTGTGGGCAGGTGCCAAATCCTGCTGGAAAATGAAATCAGCATCTTCAAAAAGCTGGTCAGCAGAAGGAAGCATGAAGTGCTCCAAAATTTCTTGGTAAACGGGTGCAGTGACAAAAAACACAATGGACCAACACCAGCAGATGACATTGCACCCCAAATCATCACAGACTGTGGAAACAACACTGGACTTCAAGCAACTTGGGCTATGAGTTCTCCACCCTGCCTCCGATCTAGGACCTTGGTTTCCAAATGAAAAACAAAACTTACTCTCATCAGAAAAGAGGACTTTGGACCACTGGGCAACAGTCAGTTCTTCTTCTACTTAGCCCAGGTAACGCCTCTGACGTTGTCTGTGGTTCAGGAGTGGCTTAACAAGAGGAATACGACAACTGTAGCCAAATTCCTTGACACGTCTGTGTGTGGTGGCTCTTGATGCCTTGACCCCAGCCTCAGTCCATTCCTTGTGAAGTTCACTCAAATTCTTGAATCGATTTTGCTTGACAATCCTCATAAGGCTGCGGTTCTCTCGGTTGGTTGTCATCTTTTTCTTCCACACTTTTTCCTAACACTCAACTTTCTGTTAACATGCTTATCCAGCACTCTGTGAACAGCCAGCTTCTTTGGCAATGAATGTTTGTGGCTTACCCTCCTTGTGAAGGGTGTCAATGATTGTCTTCTGGACAACTGTCAGATCAGCAGTCTTCCCCATGATTGTGTAGCCTAGTGAACCAAACTGAGAGACCATTTTGAAGGCTCAGGAAACCTTTGCAGGTGTTTTGAGTTGATTAGTAGATTGGCATGTCACCATATTCTAATTTGTTGAGATATGAATTGGTGGGTTTTTGTTTAGTTGTGAGCCAAAATCATCACAATTAAAGGAATCAAAGACTTAAACTACTTCAGTCTGTGTGCATTGCATTTATTTAATACACAAGTTTCACAATTGTTGAATTACTGAAATAAATGAACTTTCCACGAAATTCGAATTTATTGAGATGCACCTGTCTATATATTATTTATATATACACAGTATATGTCATGGAAGTCAAGAAAGAAAGAAAAACAAGCAAGGCGGTACATAAAGAAATGAAAGTAAAAAATGAATTAAGAAAAACAGTGCAAGAAAATGAAAGCGTGTAAGAAAAAACAATCTGCCATTATCAGTTTCTAGTTCAAGGCCTGACCAATATGCCGCCTATTCATCTTCCATGAATCATTTATTCTGTGATCGATTAAGCGTAATTGTTCAGTACGAGCAATTTGGCAGCAGCCAATGAGGAGCTGCAGGAACAGACGCGGCTTCATTTGCTTTCGTCTAATTAATGCAATAAACAAAGACTGTAACAAATGAACACATTCTCTCATCATCTCTCCAGGAACTTTAGTCACGGGGATTCACTGCAGAAGACAGATCAAGTGTTCCGATGCATGTAGAGCACCATTCACAGTAAAAACCCACTTAAACGTGCAGAAGATTTCAATAAAACTTCCTATGAAGCATGTATATATAATGCATTCTATTACAGTCCTGGATGTTGACTGCTCAATACACAATATAAAATATACAATACAGTAACAGTTAAGATGTGATGGACATGTTCACGTAATGCATCATTGCATTCTGTTATTATTTACATATAATATTCCAATATAAATCTGAATTTGTTCAGTAAAATAGCGTGTAAACAAAAATTTGTGACATTAAAATTTTTTATATAAAATCGTAAATATTTACACAATATATAAAAAATATTATATTAACATTACAGATATAATTATTATGATTATTATGTGTTGATAAAATTATTATTATTATTAGTTTAAATGGGTTAAAATATCAGTATTTTATTTTTTTTTACAAAAAATTATTAATTTCATCAAATCAATAAAACATGCTAGAATGTAAATTTTTTACTATATTGAAAATATTGTAAAAGGTATCCTTGATGCATTCATAATGCACCAAATATAACATAACATAACATAACATAACATAACAGACATAACATAATATAATATAATATATTAGGCTTAAATTGAGAATAAGGCATTTTGAATAGCTTTATAATGCATTTTATACACAGACCTCATACTGTTTGCAATAATGTCTGTCTTAATTCAGATCTAAAGAGTTAAGTGCTTATCTCTGATCTCTAGGGTGTTATACAGCTAAAGACAAGGTATCACTATTACAAAAAAATACAATTGGACGTCCTCTTTGATTAGATAGGAGACCCATGGGATCTGGAATAGAATCTTCAAATCAATCAGCAGAACTCGACTTCCTGCAGGGGAATCAGGTGACACTGCTGCGGCTTTAATTCCAGCCACTCAAACACCTTCAATCTATTGATACAGCAGCAGAGACAATGAGAAGAGGTGTGGGTGTGTGGAATTAAAACAGAAAAACTGGATTTGGCCTGTCAGGTGTGATAAAAGACACCAAAGAGACAGACCTTCCATTTCTGTCCAGCAGGTAACTGGTGTCATTCAAACGAACCCTTACTCTCCTTTCCACCCCCTAAAAAAACCGAGGCCTGCCGAAAGATTCCAGAAGGGTTAGTCTTGCCTCTCCCTGGGGTAATTATTTTTACATTATTACACATGCTCATATTCCAGCTGCCCAGCTGAGGTGACAGGCAAATTTATCACTGCGGGGGTCCGTACAGGCAGCAGGGACGAAGGGGGGCTGACAAATGATAAAATAAAACCCCTCTCTGCTTAAATTGTTCCAGCTAATTCTTTTTGGGGGGTGAGATTTATGAGCGGCTAGCCGTCCGTGAAGGGAGATGTGCGGAGATTTGTGTGTGTACGTACAGTATGTGTGTGTTTGACAGGATGCAGGGTACACAAACAGGCAGATCTCATATTTTCATCCATCAGTCATATGGTGATATCAGAGCGAGCTTGATGTATAAACGCACACTCGCTGTGGGTGCATGCTGTAGTTTGATCTGTTGATAAAACTGGGTGCTCGTGGGTAACGATACATACAAGAATGCACATAAAAGCTATCTATAATCTAAATCTATTACATTATAATATTATATTAGAATATAAAATTAAACGGTTGTCTAATGATAGGACTATCTATCTATCTACTTCTATCTATCATCTATCTGCTTCTATTATCTATTCCTTATATATTTAATATTAAATTAGTATTATTAGGTGTGATGTAGATATTATAAGTTTGTGATTATTTTTGATTGTAATGTAAACATTTAATTCAGTTATCTACATTTGTTTTATTAAATCATCATATTCTATATTATGTAACTTTAAAAGAATTCACACTTAAATGCAATTATATCTAAATTATATTATTATAATTTATACCAAAATCCAAGATTCATGTATTTTCAATGTAATATAAGACATTTAAATGTCAGTTATCCAATTTTTTTAATAATCAAATATTATATAAGTTAACAAAAAATTTGATAATATAGTCTGTCAAACGATTTAATCCATCCAAATAATATTTTGTTTAAAACATAGAGTGTGTACTGTGTATAGTTCTTCTGTATTTTTAAGCAAAATATGGTAGTTCTATATTAACTATATTTATTATAATATAAATTACAAATATTTATATATAATGTAAATATTTTCAAAATATATACAGCATGTGTGTGTATTTATATATATTAATGTTATAGTGATAATTCATACAAAATCCAAGTTAATACATTATTTTATGTAATATCATACACTTAATTTCAGTTATCTACCATTGTTAATAAATCAACATATTATATATTTCTTATTAGTAATTATAGTTATTAGAAGTGATTTTAAAAAAATAACCCCAAAGGATATCTTGATTATAAAATATAAAATATTGTCTTCATCACAGATTCCACTGGGGTCACTGAACACCCACAAAGTGGTGCGAATCAACAATACGTCTGGTTGAATTATTTATTTATATTCGAAAGAACCCTGTTTTAATGGTTATGCAAAGAACTGTTCCGCATTGATGGATTCTACTGTGACTTTTAGAAGGTTAATCAAGCTGTTGACCCATAAGAATCGGTTGTGTGTCGCAAGAACCCTCACAGAAACCTATAGGAACAACCTTTCAATAACTCCCGTCCTCAGAGTCTCTTAAGATGAATTTCTAACAGTGCAGCGATGGCACGAACCCTTAAAAGCGGAGTACGCGCTGGAAGACGACTGCCTTGTAGAGGATAATGGTTTTGATGACCTTCCAGGAGATGATGGACAGAATATGAATGAGGTTTGGAATTGAGGGGCTGGTCTTTGAAGGTTAAAGGCAGGTGATTGGCACAAAGATAATAACTAGCACTGTTTTGTGGCATGCCGAGGAAAAACAAGGGGAACGAGAGAGCGGATGACAGGAATCTTACCTCCCGTTGCTCATCAAGCCTCCATCAACACGCTGGAACGTCACTGGGGTCAGAAAGAGGGTAGAAAACAAAGAGCGAGAGAGAAAGAGACTGAGTCATCATAGCAAAATCACTCTCTTAAGCATCATTTCCATCATAATTCACAATTTTTTAAACACGATTCCAAATTAAACAGCTGGAACTGATTAAGAAATGAAGAAGTCTCTAGTATGTGTCATAGTAATCTTTCATGAGTGACTGAATTGTTTAGAGCACGCTGTAAATAAACATGCAGAATTAATTTATGAAATTAAAGCATCTTTGTCATTTTATCTCCATAACTTCCTATTTTCTCTGGGTTTTGCCTCAATATTCTTGCCAAAAGAAAGTGATTTACACAAAAAGTGTGCAAACAGAAAGATGGATTACTGATGAAAAGGAGACTAAATCAGGCGTGTATTTGAAAACACTTTTGTCCATTTAGTGAATGTCAATGGGGTTTAAAACTATACTGAACCCCATTGGCCTTTTTGTATGAAAAAACTGATGCATTTCTTTTTAAATCTTCTTTTGTGTTCCACAGAATAAAGACATGAAGGTGAGTAAATGAATGAAGAAATGTTCAAGCATGCACACTTATTTAACAAACATCACATAAACTAATCCAGAGTGACTCCTGGTCCGTTTACACACCCTGCAGAGAATCTGAATTAGATCAGTGACATTTTCTCTCCACTGTTAACAATCCATCACCTCTTCTGTCAAACAGACAGTCCAAACATTACCCTGGGCCCGCTGTTTGTTGGGTTTATTTGCATTCGCTGCTAATTCCGGAATCTGGCATTTCAGTAAATTGAGAACAAACACTGAAGGTATTTTCTCTCCCCAAGGGACCCATTTATGTGGCGCTATGTGTGTGTGCGGGTCTGTTAAGTGCCTATCTACAATAGGACACATTGCTGGCGCTTTGATGTGGCCCGTAGACTGGCGCTGGTCTCGGCTTTAGGCTGAGCTCCAGATAAGCACTCTCTCCAATATGAAAACTGATTACTCCTATTTAATAAGCATTTACTGCGGCACGACAAAATCACCCGTATAAAAAAAAATTCCATCAATTCCTTCCTTCCCGTCCAAGCACAACTTGATTTAACCTCGCGGCGATGACGGGTTTAAAGGAGGAAAGTGGGTGTTTGTGTGAACAGGTATATTCGCTTTTACATCTAACACCCAACTGCGATTAAACATATAAAAAAAAAAAAAGTTGCGGAAATCGGCTTGTTTTCTTTGTTCGGTAAGCCATGAAACGTTTGCATGATTTGCAGTGAACCGTGATAATGAGACAAAGACAATTTGTCTCCAGGAAACAAGAATAAACCAACGATTTTCACTCGGCGCAAGAAGCTGCCCTCGCTAGCATGGGCCACTGCCTTCATGAGCGTCAAGCATATGGGGTCTGGCATGCCGGTAATGCGTCTGAACGCCACACTTATCTGCTCGGCACATGGGACCAAGAAACCAAGAAAGATGTGGGCCCCTGGGAGCCGGCAACCTTGAAGCCCACTCAAGCAGTGGTGAGGAGAGACCACTGGAGTGCATTAAAATGAAGTCGAGGGATATCGAGGCCATAAGACTCGGACAGCTGACTGGTACGCTCTTATCTTGGGGAAAAGTGGAGTGCGGCGGTGTCCGCTTTTGCAGGGAGACTGATTTCATCGGTAATGAAGTTTGGAGCGAAACCCTCCTACAAGATAAAAGCACACCTCAATCCGCACACAATCCCCGAGAGATGTGGAGGGAACCTGGGCTTGCTGAATGATTTTTTTTTTGTTGCTTTTTTGTGTTATCAATTCACAGTGTGATTGTGGCCGATCGTGTGACTGGATCAGGTCATCACTGGTTAACCTCTGGTAGGCCTGTGAATCTCCTATATATCATGTAACTTCCGGACAAACCAACCATTGAATTACAAACATTTCTCTGATATTGTGAACATAAAGTGGAAAATCAATGGCAGCGTGACCGTATTTCAGAATGGGATGATATTTGATGGACTGTGTTTGGAATGGTATACTATTCTTTAGATTTTCTACAATATATAGTATGAATACTATATTTACTTAAAGGTACAACAATGCGAGCTTCACTAGGTACAATATCCCTCAATGCAATGCATCCAATAATCTAATATCAATGTCTCTTTTTTGCTTACAAATTGATGCCAAATGTTAAGACATCATCCAAAAAATGTATTAAATATAATACAAAATTTTAAATTTGTTTAAGTAATAGAATCCATTTAATTATATCCTAACAACATAAAATGTTTTATTATTTTGGTATTATTATTATTTATGATCATATATGTGGACCTGGACAACAAAACCAGTTCATAAGGGTCCATTTTTAAAAGTGAGATTTATACAGAAATAAAATAAGATTTCCATTGATGTCATGGTCTGTTAGGAATAGGACAATATGACCTTTTTTTCGGAACCCCTATTGAAAACTCTGGAATTGCGGGTGCAAAAAAAAATCTAAATATATTGAGAAAATGGCCTTTAAAGTTGTCAAAATGAAGTCCTTAGCAATGCATATTACAAACCAAAAATTAAGTTTTGATATATTTATGTTAGGAAATTTACAAAATATCTTCATGATAAATGATCTTTACTTAATATCCTAATGATTTTTGGCATAAAAAATCAATAATTTTGACCCATACAAATGTATTTTTGGCTATTGCTACAATATGCCTGGGAGCATGGTTTGTGGTCCAGGGTCACATATAACTTAGCATACTACTAATATTTTAAATAAAAGTAAACAACATTTTTAGAAAGACTATAACATAATATAAATAATTACAAACAGTATGCAGTGTGTACTAAATAGTATTCAGTAAGGTAGTATTCAATTCAGATCAAATCCAATTTTTTAAAACCCAGATCTGTGTCTATAATTTCTATACTGGTTAAAACAGAACATATAGAAGTGTTTATCAGAGGAGGGAAACAAGAAAATCTTCAGAAAACACGTCGACAACCTCGTATGGAGGGAACAATCGATTCTCACATGTAAGTTTGTTCAAGCGGTTAATAACAAAGACAAGAATGAATCAAAGAGCGGAGAACTCAGGTAGAGAACAAAAACAATTCACACAAACAAAACGAGAGAACAGGAGAATAAAAGAAAGATAAAGATGAGATGGAAAAACCACACAAAAAAGATCAGCACAGGTGACCACCACTGAAAAAATGACCTGAAGAAAAGGACAAAGAAACACAAATGGAGAACTGCAGGATCTTGCAGCCCACAGATCTTCCACCGGACGCTGTTAGCATTCATAAAGACATGTAAAAATGGTGTTTATTCGCAGTCAACGAATCAATGTTCGCTACTTGCACTTTAGTTTGACCTTGAATGTTATCCTGTATCTGCAAATAACAATTTTAGACCGTCTAGATCTGTCCATAATTTGTGTTTGAGACCCTTAGAGCCAGATTTACTCTCTATACTGTGCTGACAAAGTCAGGTGGGCATCATCTGAAGACCTGTGAGGTTGAATCATGGGAAGGGATACTTGATTGTGTAAAGGAAAGTAAGATAAATGCAGGAAGAAGGGATGGAGGTTTCGAAAAGACGGGACAAATGAACAGTACCTGCAGGGGTGAAGGTGAACGACTGAACTGCAAAAACAAGAAGACAGAGAAGAGTGCGTGTTAAAAAGCCTGCAGTGCTCAGTCGGGCTTTGGAAGGTTTGTGTGTTTCTGTGCGTGTGCATGATTATTCACATGCATACTGGAGTGTGTTTGCGCAAGGTTTGCGTTATGCCATCAGAGTCAAGACAGCAAGACAGCAGCCAAAGGAATGAGACACACAAACACAATTAAAATAAAGTGTAAAAAGCAAACAAAAACAAAACAAAAGAGTGTGTTTTTCAGTGGCGGTTGGTGCTTTTAAATAGTAGGGATGCACAGATATCACTTATCAATGGCAAAAGTTGTACTTTATTATAATTTTTTTTTAAATATCTGCAATGTTGCTTCTAAGTACTACTAAAGAGTGAAAGAAAAAAAAAACACTTTCTTATCACATTGGACTACTGACTTTGCTCACACAAGGAACAACCTCCCAACAATTCTTTTCTTTTTTTTTTGATATTGTTACACTTGTGGAGTTCCTGATCAAAAATGATGCCTCCAAAAAAACTGCAATAAATTTCTCATTATGTTCCATTTTCACCAAATCTTGGATTCAATCTTTTAGCAACTTGTTTTCTTCAATTACCACAGGTTTTGATCATAAGCCTCATTGATATGAGTTTATACGCCTCCGATTTTGTGTGAATATTGCCAAAACTATTCACAAATAATGCTTTTTTTCAACTCAAAAACTGAGGTGCATAAGCTTAGATCAATGAAGCCTACAAGCAGTCAGTTCCAAAAAGAAATACAAAACCTGTCCTAATTGAAAAAAAACAATAAGCTGTTATAAAGCCTAATCAAGATTTGGGAAATATAGCATAGAGGCGAATTAAAGACATTTTTAACAACAAAGGTGAGCACACTTAATTAGATAAAGAATTTCAACACAGCACAAAGGTTCATTTTTCAATTTTGTCCATTTGCAGCAAAGTCCTGTTCCATTTAAGAGCTTGACACATATCATATAGCGAAAAGCTGGGGAAAAAAAACACATTGATTGAAAGCAGAATATGTCCCATTCAAAAGCTTTAAAAATACAAATAAGGACACAAAATGGTACTTTAGAGCCTCTTATCCAATGAACATCACTCGTTGCTTTATTAAAATAAATAGACCAGTAAAGCGCGGGCTCTATGGGTCATGGTTTAATTTGCTAAAATACTAACAATATTTGTATTATTTGTACTAAACACGCATTTAGGGGAAGCTGTGCTTCCTGTGCCATCTGAAAACAATCGCCGCTGTGTGTAGCTCAAGCGGATCTGGTCTCTACCTGCGTAATTGCTCAGACCCTTTCTCTTCTTTCTCCTCCAGTAGAGCCAGATGCTGAAGCCCATCAGAATAACCCAGCAGGCCCCTCCGATGCCCGCGATGAAGGCCGGCTGCTTCACCACGTCCGTGATCTGCTCCGTGATGCTGTTGTTCCTGCTCATGATCACATCCCGGAAGTCTTTACCTACATGGACACACACACACACAAGAGAAAACCGCTATTTGGTAAACTGAAAATTGTGGGTGAGTTTCTAAATTAGTTTAATAGCACGAGAAAAACACTTGTGCTCCAGTGAACATCAGAGCAGAATTTAATCAACTCAACTAGAGCGTTAAAAGCACATCACCTTGATCTTTAGCGTTACTTCAGTGAACAGAACAGAAAAAAACGAAAACACAAAATAACACGGAACAGTTTTTATAGCACATTTAATTTCCTTAATGTGATATTTCAACATTCATCAGAAATAATGTGAGATTTTATTATCTTTTAAGATTTTAATGGATGGAATCATGTTAGACTATAAATAGTATTGGTTAATATTACTTAACCCTGCCCATATGTCCCACCTCAGCAAAAACATCAAATAAAAAACTAAAATAACTAACACAAAATCTTGTACAAATAACACAAAACAGTATTTACTGCACATTTACTTTCCTTAATGTGATATTATTTCAATATTAATCAGTAATAATGTAAGATGAGACTTACATTTATTTATGACTTTTATTATCGTTTAGGATTTGATTGGATGGAATCATGTTAGACTTATATTATTGGTTAATATTACTTAACCCTGCCCACATTCCCACCTCAGCAAAAAAATATATAACAAAAAATTAAACCAAATAACACAAAATGTGTATAAATAACACAAAACTGTATTTACAGTACATTTAATTTTGATATGAATTCAATATTCATCAGTAATAATGTCAGATGAGACTTGGTTAATATTACTTAATATAGCCCACACGTCCCACCTCAGCAAAAATATAAAATAAGAAACTGAAATAAAGAACACAAAATGTTGCATAAATAACACCAAACCGCATTTACAGCACATTTAATTTCCTTAATGTGACATTATTTCAATATTTGGCAAAAATAATGAAAGGTGAGACTTGTTTTTCATCCTTTCAAATTGGATTGGATGGAATCATAACTCCGCCCACAAGCAAAAATATACATACTAAATAACACAAAATGCTATATAAAAACACACAACAGTATTTACAGTACCTATTATTATCCTTTTGGATTTGATTGGATGGAATCACGTTAGACTATAAAGATTATTGGTTAATATTATTTAACCCTGCCCACATGTCCCACCTCAGCAAAAAAAAAAAAAAAAAATTAAGAGAAAGTTGATAAAATGTTCTAAAAACAAACTTTTTTCCCTTTTGAAGTGATGAGCACATTAACTATTTACAATAACCTAGGGATATTTACTAGAGCCAAAAAAAGATTCATTTCGATTTTTTATGTTGTCTTGTAGCTAAATCAGCCTTTTTTTTTACTTCAAAAGCTGGTAGGACACACGCATACACACAAACTGCAATCTTGATAAATAGTCTATCAGCTCCTGGCTGTGCGTGAAGATAGATAGTGAGCTTGACATTTTGGAATAAGGGCATGTCACTGGCCAAATCATCACTTATGGGTCAAACCAGTCACAACCTGCTAAAACTCACATAACTCACACTGTAAACACCCAAAGACCTGGAAAAAAAATCTGCGTCGCTGACCGTGAGATTTAATTTTGATTCTGGTGACCCCACTTTAAGATATTTCTGCCCATCACAGATAAAAGGCAGATGCAGTGTGACAGGAAAGGTTATCGAAACCAAAAGATGTCCCGTACCAATAATGATGGTTTGTGGTTCGCTCTTCACCCCCACCCCAGCGCTGGTGCTGGCAGCCACCTCCACTCGGTACTGGACCCCCGCCTGGAGACCCCCCACCACCACTGAGCGGATGGCTGCGTCCACCGTCTTATTTACATGGAAACGGCTCTCGTTCCCTAAACACTCAATCTGAGAGAGAGAGAGAGAGAATAGCAAATTGTCTGTAAAAAGTTATTTTTAATGATTGGGCCTCATTAACGAAAACTTTGAATTTTTGTGTGAACTACTCGCAAAACCATTTTTATGTAAATTGTTGCATTCAATTCAGTACAGCTATTTATGCATGAAGGGATTTACAGACAATTTATAGAGACATTTGTTCTGCTTGTGCTTATAATTAGGGCCCATTTTGAACAAAATTAAAAAAAAAAAAAACGTAAACAGTCATCTGGTGGGTGCTTCTATCCAAAACGACTTATTGTACACATATTATTTATTGAGTTTAACCCCTTAAAACATCCTCAAATGTGACCCTGGAGCACAAAAGCAGTCATAAGTAGCACAGGTATATTTGTCGCAATAGCCAACAATACAGTGTATGGGTCAAAATGATTGATTTTTATCTTTTATGCCAAAAATCATTAAGATAATAAGTAAAGATCATGTTCCATTAAGACTAATAATATAATAACGTTAATGTCCTGGCAGTGGCAAATAGCTTTGGTTATATATTTAATTTGATTACATTAATGTTATATGTTGAGATTTACAATAAATATTTTAACTGCTTCTATGTAAAGGGAATACTGCTGTAAAAAAGCACCTTATTTGTTTAAAGTTTTTGCAAACCAAATGTTATTGCACTTTTGTTCATATAGCAGTACTTTAAATGAAAAAAGTGCACAATACACTACTTTTGAATTCATTATTTCATTTTGTGCATCCTGCTATATCGCAATTAAAAAATTGTATTGTTGCCCAGCAGTAAATATAATATATATAATATAATATAATATAAAATAATATAATATAATATAATAATACAGAGAATTAAGAGTTCCAGTCTATTTGGATATTTATTAAGTTGCATGTGTTTGTTGGTGTTTCTGATGGAGTCACGTGGCAGTTACCTTATATTCCTGGATTATGCCATTCTGATGCTCTGCAGGAGGAGGGTCCCAGGAGATACTGATGGATGTGCTGTTCTGATTGCCCACCGTGAGGACCGTCACCTGCTGAGGAGGAGCACTGGGCGCTGGGACACAGGGAGAGAAACAGAAACACAGAGTTTTACTTCCATGCATAGCTTCCATGATGTTCTTCTACACTATTGACATTCCGGACTTTCCAGAAAAGATTTGAGGCTACAGCTGCCTCTGATTGTTTGGCAAGGATTTACTCAACACTCAACACTCATGCCATGACACTCTCTCATTCTGTTTCCTCTGAAAGAGTCTGTTGTAAGTCACAGCATTAGCATTAAGGAGTCGATGTGTGTGTTGAGCTTAAAGACGTAAGACAGGTGGCCACGGGTGCACAAGTTCATTAGATGGGGATTTTCCTCAGCCTGACACTGACACTCCTTCACATTTCACTATGATTTCATATCCTGCCTCTGAAAGGAGGGATTTACTGAAAAAATACATTTACTGAGAGACAATGAGATGGTGAGCCATCCAAACAACTCGGCTTTCTTAGCAAATCGCTCTGACAGGCATGTAGGTCACTCAGCTCGGGGACGAATGCGAAGAACGGAGATATGCTTTTGTATAGAGTAAAGAATGGAGCGCTGGGTAAACATATTGACATGGATACATCGATTGAAGGAGGCCAGTTGCGAATCCAAGATGCTGTTTTATCCTTGGCTAAAAAAACAGAGTTTGTAATGTAGAAGTCGAGACCCCGGACCCCTATTTTATTAACCCCATCAGAACCAGTCTGACAGAGACAAGGGAAGGGAATGAAATAAACAATAGAGGTCTGTAGTGGAAAATAACATTTTTATAAAAATGTTTTTCTCATTTCTGTGGCAACCTGAGGTGCGGCGACACAGCAGAATACTGACAGCTCAATTATGGTAAACTCTGCTCGCTCGCACTCTTTCGCTTCCCTGCACTCTGACCCCCGCGTAAATGGCACATATCCCAAAGCCACACTCATCCCTCACACGGGGCGGCCCATTTTAACCCCCAAAACACCTGACGGGACAAACGGCAGCTTGCCTTCATCAAACATCTGCAGTTGAATGGAAAATAACAGAGCAGTCAGCCGCTGAATGAACTCAGCATGTCGCAGGTGACTAAATCGCTCCCATAACAATACAGCCAATGTCATTCAAAGTTAAAACTGATCATTATGCACATCTGAAAATACTTTAATACTGAATAATATATGTGTGCATGTATGTACGTTTTTTTTTTCCCTCTCAGAATTTAAAGTGCAATTTGATTGGGATTTTATACCTTAATATTGTAAATATAATAGTATGGAGTGATAATTTATTTTTAGTAATGAAGAAGAAAATAAAATGACAATTGTTCAAATGTTGAAAATTATTATGATATAAGATAAATATAATATGTAATTTACATAATATAATAATTGTTTTGTGTGTGTCTTATATATATATCTGTTTGTGTGTGTTGGTGTGTGTGTTTGTGTGTGTTTGTATGTATAATATAGATATATATATATAGATCTATATATATTTTATATATTATATATATATAATATATAATATAATAAAATCAAATTAATATTCTCATAATGAAGTGAGCCAGTTGATATGGGGTTTTTCCTTGCTGTAATTTTTATTAAGTACAATTGTAAGTACAAAATATAATATAATAAATAAATTTAATAAAATTATGTATGATCTTCTGTAGAATTAGAGTGCAATTGGATTTTTACCACGAAATGTATGTGTATTACACACATGTAAAAGTGTGTGTTTGTGTATAATATATATATATATCTATAGATATATATATATATAATATATAATATATATATGCAAACAACTACCCCCTCCTATTCCTCCATTAATTAGTATTTTTCTTGTTTCAACTGAAAATTATATAATATATTAATATAATATAATATATATAATAATGTATTTTTTTCTACAATTAAAGTGCAATTGTATTTTTACCACAACATGTAAAAAAGTAATTAAGTAATATTGTACTGATTAAAAATGTTCTCTTTTATTACCAAAAAACATAAATACAATATAACAAATCCTTCCCATTTCACCCTCCTTAATTAGTATTTTTCTTCTTTAATACTGACAACTATAATATAATATAATATAATATATCTCAAAATTAAGAGTATAAGTTGATTTACATTTTTCCTTATCGCTGTAAATTGTAAAGTAATTGATCAAGCAATAGTTATCACAGAATATTCACATTTTTCTTCTTTAATACTGAAAAATAATATCAGCATAACTCAGCACGCTGCAGGTGACAAAACCCCTCCTATAACAATGCAGACAATGTCATTCAAAGTTAATGCCGCAAATCATTTAGGCGCTTATCATTATGCACATTTGAGCCAAACAATGCATATTTCTCATTTGGGGAGCGATGGCGCAAGCGATGCTAATAGCACCATTAGCGGTGTGATGTATGGCCAGTGAGGATGTGACCTCTGTTTCACTGCCGCTACAATAGCCTGCTGGGAAAGCTGATGAAAAAACACTCTGTGATGTTAAACCAAGCTAATATTGAGACCCCGGGCAAGCGGCAGGGCTTTAGCTTACCGAATATGAAGAAATACTAAATTGCTTTAACATGCCACTAATCAATGTGTGATAATGACCCTTGGGGAAAAAACTCCTATTGAGAAGCTGATTATTAACCATAAAATGGATTAAGAACACAGAGGAGTTTCTAAAAGGGCCTGTTTCACCTTTTCAACCTCTATCTTCAAAAAATACTACTACTGCAGTTAATAGAACAAAAAGAGCTAAAGCTATTCTTGCATAGCTATAGTCACATCCATCAGTGTTGATATTACATAAGAGTAAGTAAGAGCCATGAATACAAAACAAATAATACAATATATATATATAGTATATATATATATATATATATAGAACAGACCATTTTTGTATATATGTTGTTTTAAGTGCATATTAATAAAATATTAATGTTGACATATATGGGTTGCTACATTTAATACATAAAAAATCATGTATCAAAACATGTTACACATTTTACTATTGGGGATTTATATATATCTATATGTTGATGAAACTAAATCTTTCCAAAATAATATGCAATATCCAAAATTATAATGCCTTATCGTGTGAATATATATGGGCAGTATCACTTTTGATATAGGGCGTATATATGTCATAGTGTTACCTTTACATATGTTTCTAGGCAGCGCAGCCTTGTGGTGACCAGCGTGGTCGCAAGCCCCGTTTCACAAACCAGGAACGAATAACTTCGTAAGATAAACGTATTAGCGTCGCACAGGGACATTGGGACATGCCTCTGTCTAATCGAACGCCCGCGCGTCTGTTGCTATTACATTTCTCGAGCTGTGATCAGCCGGATTTATTCTGATTGGCTTTCACATGTTTTTACTCAGGTCATCAGCTGGCCAAAATCTTGTTGGAAGTGATTATCGCAACGTATCGTTAGCTGTGCCATTGTATACCGACAGGTTCGAGGATCTCGAGAGGCTTTTGTGTGGAGACACTCGGCTATTCTTTAATATTTAAGAGGAGTTGGAAATGACTGTGAGAACTATATCTGTATATAAAGTTATTATCATTATAACCTAGCTTACTACGAAATACCCTTGTGTGAACGAGCCTACCCACCCAATACAACATCAGCTATAATAAAAAAATAGAAAAACTAGTAGGTGATCTCATATTGGGGGGGGTGTATAATTAATTTAGCTCCAAGATGACTAATTAATGTTAAATTACAATTCCCCTCAAGTGCCACCAATTACCATCCCTTTATAATAAGCATATTATTAAATAATATCAAATCAACGATTAAGGGGTGCACCTTGTTATTCGTTGCTAAGTGTACCTGGTTGACGGAATACTCAGTCATAGCGGCAGTGTTTGGAGGGTCTTTTTCGTTTTTTCGTTTATTTTAATTAGTTTATTACAAATCACAATAAATATAGCATTTACAAAAGGTAATAAATCATATATTTAACATATACATATCAAACATATGCTACAGCGTGTACAGTTGTGTACTTACACATCCATATTAACACATACACAAATATAAATAAATACAGTTGTATATACATATGCATATATACACGCATATATTTGTACATACATCCACATACATATGTACCATTCCCCCAGTTAAGAGAAGAGAAAAAAAGAAAAAAAAGAGAGAAGAAAAACAAAAACAAGAACAACAAGGTCAGTTAGGTGAGGTTAACTATTGCTATAGCTTTTTTGTCTGTTATATTACTGTTTACTTAGCTGAGGATGTTTTGTTCTCTATATATCAACCACTTTTCCCAGCCCATTGTAAAAGCATTTTTTTCATCTTTAAAGTATATGTAAGTTCTTCCATTAACAGGATTTCCTCAATTATCCCAAAACATTGTTTACAATTCAAAGTAATATTTTTAAGCCAATTCCTAGTTATAGTCTTTTTACAAGCCACAAGAAGAATCTTACATAAATATTGGTCGCTTTTAGGTACTATGCCTTTAATATTTCCCATAAATAAAAACCAAGAGGTTCTAGGTATTTTGTATCCAAACACTTCAGATATGACTACCTGCACATCATCCCAAAAGGATTGGATTTTCTCACAACTCCAAAAGATATGTGTGTGATCCGCTTCTAACTGTCCACACAGTCTCCAGCAAGCCTGCTGCCTGGACACTTGTTTGCTTTGATCTTAGGTGTTATGAAGAAGCGAATAAGGCACTTCCATGAAAATTCCCTCCATATTTGTGAGCTGGTAGTAGTTTGGTGTATTATGCACATATCATACCAATCTATTTATGGTATTTCAGTCTTTAATTCTTTATCCCATTTCGATTTTATATATAATGTGGAGGAAGGACTGCAACCCATCAACCCCTCATATAAAGAAGAAATTATTCTGGGTAGTGTACGATTATAGACATCGATCATCATTTTAGTAAGGGAGTGGATGTCATTTATTCTAATTTTCCTTTTTTTGTTATAGTAATCCCTTAACTGAAAATATCTTAATAATCCTGATTTCTAACTCCGAAATTATCTTTTAAGTCTTGGAAGCTTCTAATTTCACCTTTTGCAATTACACAGCACAAAGCTGTTATTCCCCTTGCCTTCCACTGTTGAAATATTGGATCTTCCCTGCCTGACTTAAATTCTTCATCATGAGTAATCCACCTAAGTATTCCAATTTCTTTCTCCAATTTGAAATGTTTAACAATAGAATGCCAAACTTTCAATGAAAATGTTACTATTGGGTCCAGTTTGTCTTTATTATATCCTTGAATTTCACACTCCCCTATAAATGACTGAACTTGAAGATCTTGTATATTTGTTTCTATGTCTTTCCATTTAGCTATATAATTAGAAGAGCACCAGTAAAAGATGGAACGTAACTGTGCTGCACAGAAATAGTTTTTAAGATTTGGCAGAGCCATACCACCTTTTTCTTTAGGTAACTGGAGTGTTGAATAGCGCACTTGGGGTCTTTTACCTCCCCATATATACCTAGATATTAATTTATCCCATTCAAAGAATTGCTTTGGTGGGATTTCCACTGGGAGTGATTTGCACACAATGAAAGAAAAACAACAGCTAGAGGTACGCATTCAACAAGTCATTTGTATATTCCCCTTATCGCTATCACTGAGCTCATAGTTATTGTGAGGCTCCCCATCTCAAATGTCCAAACGGAAAGATGATCAATTTAATAATTCCATAGTAATTGGATCATCCTCAAATGGCCCCGTTAGAAAACACTTTCGTTAAAATCTTTGTTTATATTACACCTAGAGCTCTTTTAGACCATATTTTGCATCCAAGGTAATGTACTAGTTTTGTTTTAAGTTCCATGTACTAATGTTTACAATTAACATAGCTGTGGGTTTTTGTTACGTTTAATTTATATCCAGCATATTCATTAAATTGCTCTAGTACTTGCTTAAGATTTGTAAAATGTTTTTTGGGTTCAGCTAGATAGATCATAACGTCATCTGCAAAAAGACCAATTTTTTGTTCCATACCGTTAATTTCAACCCCTGGTATCAACGAGTGCTGTCTGATTAATTGAGCCAGTGGTTCTATATAGATGGCGAAAAGAGAAGGACGAAGGCAGCAACCCTGTCTAGATCATCTCTCCAGGAAGAATCTTTCTGATAGAGACCCGTTTACTCTTACTCTAGCTGTCGGGTTTTGATATATTGACTTAATTCACTGAACAGATTTGTCATCAAAACCAAACTTTTTTAATGATAAGTAAAGAAATTCCCAGTTGACCCTGTCGAAGGCCTTCTCGGCGTCAAGACTGATTAGAGCAATGGGTAGTTTATTTCGATGAGCCTTATCTATTATATGAAGAGTTCTTCTTATATTATCATATGTTTGTCGGCCTTTAACAAACCCTGTTTGGTACTCATCTATCAAATCCGGTAAGAACGATTGTATTCTAGAGGCTATAATAGAACTATAAATTTTGTAGTCTGTATTAAGGAGTGATATAGGTCTATAATTTTGACAGCGTTCCCAGTCTTTTAGGGATTACGGAAATTATAGCCTCTTTCCATGACGGAGGAATTATCCCCTCTTTTATAACCCAGTTGAAAGTATCCCTTAGTAATGGCATCAATTCTTTAGAAAAAATTATATACCACTCTGAAGGGAAACCATCACTCCCTGGTGCTTTGCCTGATTTACATTTACCCATTGCTTGTTGTAATTCCTCAGTGGTTACTTCTACAGTTAAATCACCAATAGAGGGCATATCTAATGCATTAAGGAACTCTAGTACTTTTGTTCTGTTCATATCAGAGGTCTGTTTGTATAGTTCTTCATAGTAATTCTTAAAAATATCTTTTGGATCATATTTAATTTGGTTTGTTTTGGGATCATGTAATTTAGGAATTGAATTATTAATCTGTTGTTTTCGCATTCGCCTTGCCAATAATTTAACTGCCCTTGGTCCTGCTTCATAATAGGTTTGTTTCAGAAATCTTGCCTTTTTCTCTACTTCTGTTTGTAATAAGCCATTAATTTCTTTTCTCAATTTCCCCATTTGAGCCATCACCTCTTTATTTGCATTATGTTTATGTTTAAGCTCCAGTTGCTTTAATTCTGAAATAAGTTTCTCATAATGAGCTACTCTTTCTTTTTTTAAAGTACTTGTAATTGCTATTAATTTTCCTCGAATCACTGCCTTGAGTGCATCCCATAAAATAGAGGGGTCCACCTCACCATTATTATTTTCCTCTAAATATCTTTTTATTTCTATTCGAATTTGTTCAACTATTGATTTATTATTTAATATTCCTAGGTTTAATCTCCACAGCGTGTTTATTTTTTTTTCCCCCAGAGAGATCTTCATATAGATAGCGCTATGGTCTGATACGTCAGCTACCCCAATTTGACAATTTTTTACCCGGTGTCTATTTT
Organism: Sinocyclocheilus anophthalmus; assembly: GCA_018155175.1. Lineage (NCBI taxonomy): Eukaryota > Metazoa > Chordata > Actinopteri > Cypriniformes > Cyprinidae > Sinocyclocheilus > Sinocyclocheilus anophthalmus. The sequence goes on along the minus strand of JADLZN010008693.1, from coordinate 3,992 downwards.
CTTCCTGTAGGAAAAAATAGTCTATTCTAGAATATACTTTATGTGTGGCTGAATAGTGACTATAATCCTTCTCTAATGGGTGTAGTTCCCTCCAGACATCTATTAGGCCCAATTTCTGCACATATATGGTTCATGAATTTTGTTTTATGTTTTTTGTTTCTTTTACAGCTTGTAGTATCTAAATCATGATTTAGCACTATGCTTAGGTCCCTTCCACATATGCAAACCCCCTCCATTTCCTTAGCCACAATATCAAATAATAATTTATAATATTGTTTATCACTTTCCGGTGGGGCATACACATTCACAAAAGTAACCATGTTATTATTAATTTTTCCTTTAACAATAACGTATCTCCCTTCCTTATCCTTTATTTCTTTTTGACACTCAAAATGAACACCTTTTGAAATTAAAATAATTACCCCCCTCTTACGAGGGGTTGGACGAGTGTTTGGACATGAGCTATAAAAAATATTTTTAAATCCAAACTTTTTCAATTTTTCATGTTCTTCATTTGACAAGTGTGTCTCTTGCAAGAAGAAAATATGCTTATTTTCCTTTTTTTAATTTAGCGACCACTTTAGCCCTTTTGGCTGGGTTCCCCAAACCATTAACATTCAAAGACATTATCTCAATATCTCTCTCCTGCATTTAACTGTCTCTACAACAATCCTCATTAAGTGATGACCCCACTGGCTAACATTTTAAGAAGTATGAACAAATAAACAACTTATACAAAAATCAAAACATATCGAATGAACTGAAAGGATATCAACTGACCTCCAGATGGGAATGTTCACCCACAACTTTGGGTTTAGAGTCACTGTCTCCAAAGAGGGGGAAAGCCTCAGCTGAACGGAGGGCCCCCTTCTAGATATAAGGTGCAGCCTGCTATAGGTTATTGCACCCATACTAGATCAATTAGATGTCCATGTCTCCCGTAAGTCAAAGTATGTACTCAAAAGCCCCTTACTGTATTATTTAAATAATTTTACATATTGCACTCCAATCGTCGAGATCATTGTTCCCCCTTGACTTTGTACATCAGTCTCTTGTTCATGTCGTCATATAGAGGGGTCTTTTACAAATTCACCGGGCTCTTTCGCCGGAAATCCTCCAGCCGTTTCCGTGCCCTTCTGCTTGCCTCTGCTCTCCGCTCTCTGCCGGCCTGCTGCCATGCGGACCTATTCCTCGCCTCGAGTCGTTCCAGTGACGTTGTGGGGCCAGCTGCATCTCCGGTATCAGCCACTAGATATCTTCTATCGCGCAGATCTTTCTCCACTTCCTTCGCTTCATTGTACATTTTTACTCCACTGTCCCTGTGAATCCTCATCTTAGTGAATGGGGTCTGAAATCGGATCCCCGCTTCTTTCAGGATTTTCTTAGCATTAGCGTATGACTTGCGTTGCTGCACCACAGCCGAAGTGTAATCATGATCAAAGAAAATCCTTCGCTCTCGAGTGTGATTATTTTCTTCTCCCAGGCTCTTCTCAGGACTTTCTCCTTTGTATTGAATTGTAAGAAATTCACAACGATGGCCCTCGGGGGTTGATCTGCTTTAGGCTTCGGTGCCAGAGCCCTGTGCGCCCGCTGAATTTGACAGTCTGTGTCAATGTCGAGTTCTCTCCAAATAAAAAACGTGCAATGCATTATTTAGTAAACTGATATCGACTTTAATAAAAAATATATATAATAAACACGATTAATGTAGCCGTTTTAAAGAAAAAGGATGTTTTGTCCTCGCTTTTGGAGCAAGGTGTGAGGTGTGTGGTACCACAGTGTGTGACGTCACGGGGGTTGGTTCACTCCGTTGGCCAGTGCAGTAATATAACCATTTCTTTACTTTTTGAAAGCACACTTGTTTTGAAATTGAGGAAGACGAACTTAAAAGGACTGTTGAGCCCATAATTAGTGCAATTGCTTATGCATGCGAAGGGACCGAGCAGTACTACCGTTACGGGTAGAAGTCGTCGTGAACCTGCTGGTTTGGGGTGAAGAATGGTTTGGAAACAATACGTGTTTACGTGGATACTCATCAAGATTGTGATTCTGACATAATTTTGTGTGCATTTGATCAAGAAGACGCGAAAGAGAACTCAATTTGGTTCTGGCATATGTTGTCTGATCTTTGGCTTTTGTGTGGTGCGTGCGTGCATTCATGCGCACTAGAAACTGTCTATCACAGCGCGCGATTACCACCGAAATCTCTTTCCCGCGCGGTCACGTGCTTGAATGCTAAACACTTTATGTTTAAACTGGCAAGGCTTAAAACACGTGAGAATGATAAACTTTCTTGAGGAAGCAGCACTAGCCCAATCGTTCAGATTGATGTGATTAGTTAAACACTGGAGCGTCCTGTTAACAGCAGCTAACGTTAACATATAGCATTAGCAGGCGAACATAAAATATCTTACATACCACTACTGGTGAACGAGCCGGTGTAATGCAAGTATGTCTGAAAGGTCTGACATATGCCAATAGCGCGAGTATATCGTCACGTTCTCGTGAGACCAGTCGAGAGCCACGAGATCTCGTCACACCCCTTGTGTACACTATTAAAAAAATAGTATGTAAAACATCATGCAACATGCAACAATAAATGTTTTAAACAGCAGTATGCTACATTAAAGTCAAATTACATTGTTGCATGCTTAATTCAGTGTTGGTAAGAATGCATTATGGGATATGATATTCTACACAGTGGGCTCTACTGTATGACACACATTTTGGTAATCTGCTAATGCAGAAAATCTGCTGTGTATGAAATTCTTACTGCAAATTATAGAAATAGTAAGAGGGATGTGGAAGCGAATAAAATCAGCCTCTTTGGAGGCCCCTTCTTGTTACAACTACAAGATGCAATGTCTAAATAACAATAAATGATATCACAAATATGAGAAATACATTTGCAACCGTGAGAGTCTTAAATACAATATAAAGCTGCACATAATGGTTCATTATCTGTCCTGTTATGCTAGTATGCAATGATTCTCCGTAAACAGAATCCTTGCTTAAGTGCTTTGCACATTTTTTTAGTAATGAATTTCAGTATTAAAATGACTATTTGTCTTTGTACAATCTGTTATACAGTGTGAGATTCTGGAGAAAGAGCGAGATGAGGCGAATGAAAAGTTGTCAAGGATGGAGGAGGGTGAGATATCTTTGGAAATCTTTTGGAATTGCAATATCCTTATATTTCAACTCATCTACTGTAAGAAAAACAGTAGTCTCACAATGAAAGACATTCTGAGAACCTAACTGTCGTTGAACTAACTATCACTGACTAAACCTTGCCATAATTACTTGAAGTGTCACTGAAAATGTGTAAATTTGATTTATATAACTACTTTCAGCCTCTGCTCAACTGCTCAATGAGCTGGATGTGTTAGAGATGCAGTTTCAGATTGAGCGGTCATGCAGGGAGACCGCAGAGGCCTTTGCACTGAAAGTAAGCACACTTCCCTTTTCTCACAAATCTAACGGCTTGTGTATTTGTTTTGTTGATTATTTCACATCCCCTATATCGCTTACAAGCTATGATGTTCTCCAAACTGAGTCATTAATCAACACTCTTAAAAATTAATATTTTTTATTGGCATCTATGGTTCCATTAAGAAGCTTTAATGAATGTTCACACCAAAAATAAAAATTTGCTAAAATTACTTACTTTAACCCTTCCAAGGATGTAATGAGTTGTTGTCGGCGTCAGCAACAGAATTTAGCATTACATCTTTTGCTCAACAATGGATCATCTGCGTGAATGGGTGCCATCAAAATGAGTCCAAACAGCTGATAAAAACATCACAATAATTCACCAGTAATCCACACCACTCCAGTCCATCAATCAACATCTCGTGAAGTGAAGAAACTTTATGTTTGTGAGAAACAAACCCATCACTAAATACTTAAAGGTGCTTGAAGGTGCTTGATTTGTGCATATTTCTCCCCTGATTCAGAAAAGATGACTTTTTTTCACTGCAGCAAGCAATATT